>APFE031099965.1:48368-90610 GCA_000404065.3 Pinus taeda
AGAAAATAAATAAAAATAATAAAAATAGTAATAACTACACAAAAACTCTAAATAAGAATAAATAGTAATGAAACAAAGAAAGCAATAAAAATAATGAGTAAAGCTATCAAAAAGAGGAAAATAAAACAAGAAAGCTAAAAATCAAAAGAAAAATAAAGAAATTAAACAAGAAGGCTAAAAATCAAGTTGCATGTAGACACATAGAGTGTGTGCATGTGGTTCCCCATCCAATGTTGTTCTATTTAATAGATGGCGAGGAAGATGAGAGGCATTCTGGCATTCCATCATTCCGAGATTCTATCTTTCATTCTCTTGGGAGAATGGTATACTAAGACTTAGGAGCACTGGCAATAGTCATTGATTGAGGGCTCGGGGGTGGCCAGTTGTAGCAGAAGCCTGCACAATTGAGCCTACGGTTGGGAGGAGAGCCGTCCCCAAAATCTTGTTGCCATCTGACAAATGTGTTCACGGGTAACATATGTATGTACTATTTTTTTGATTCTGATTTTCATTAGGAAATTAATTTTATATTCACTTTGGGTTGTTACAACTTCCATCTTTATAGTTATGAGTGGTAGGCTTGCTTGTTGCCATAATTTTGCTTTCAATTTTTCTTGTCAACCTATATGTCTTCTCCAATGAATAAAGTTCCCAAAGGAGAACCTCATGTTAAATGTTATCCTTTAAAGAAACTATGAATACATCAATCCTATACTTCTATGGAATATCATTTAACCTTATATTCAATTTTTGGAAGTCCTCAATGTGCTTTGCCATTGAACCCTTTTGTTTGAGATTTATCAATTGGCTAAAGAAGGTGTTGCTATGTGTATCCTCATAATGTGTTATCATTTCCTCCATGAAAAATAACCAAGTGACAAGTGGTTTACAAGAAAAATTCCCTTTATACCATAAAAATTTATTCAGTTCTAAATATAAAGATGCAATGCATACCTTTTGTAATAGTTGCACATCATGTAGATCAAAATATTTCTCCATTTGTAGTATCCATGTTATTGGATCATTCCCATCAAACTTCCTCATATCAATCTTTGGAATATGGTGGGTCTTCAATCCAATGTTAGATTATATGAAATCATGATTAAGATTTACTTTTTTCTCATCATGAGTTTCCTCTACTAGCTTTTCGTCATTAGGAGGTCTTTTGTGTAGCAACATTGTCCAACCTTCCTTCAAACCTTCCATATCTTTCTTCAAATATTCCATGTATTTCTTCAAATATGCTTACTTACCATCGATATTAGCTTCCATGGCACATATAAAACTATTTATCTTAGCTCCAATCACATTCTTCAAATCCTCCCTCCAATTTTTCTTACTAGGTGTTTCTATTTTCTTGATTCGAGTCATTATTTTTCGTTCTTTTAGCAGCTCAATCTTGAATCTCTTGTATCTCTGAAATTTTGGATCTCCAATGTATGAAATCACGACTTGCAATTCCTCTACGTCCTCTTTCCAATGCCACCATTCTGAATGACATTCGATTCTCCAAGAAAGAGTTATGCCCAATCTATTAAGATGACTTGCCTATATACATTTTTAGTAGAGCAAACTTGTGCGAAGATCCATGTGTTACTGTTTCGACCTTTCGAGCTATAAACAATACACAAAAAAGTAAAATCTTTCCAATTTCTATATCTTCTTATGAAATTTTAATCTGATGCTCAGAGTGAAAGTTATGATGATTCCCCAGGTCACCTTTTTGGGATGTACTTCGGGAGACTGCAGAAACCCTAAATGTCTTGGACCATATCTCAGAAAATACAGCGAAACAAGATCTAAAATTTGGGCCTGAGCTTCATCATGACTTCATCCAAAATGGGTTTTACTTTCTGAGTCTGAACCTTCGTAGAAAAATAATTATAGCGAAAAGGCCACAATGCCTGGTTTGAGATGGAATTCTAGAGCTTGCAAAAACCCTAACATCTGACAAATCATATCTCCATACATTTAGCGAAACAAGATTTGAAATTTGGACCTGAGGTGCAAAGTGATTTGAGCTCAACTCGGATTTTTTTAGCTTCTAAAAGTTCATAGAAAAAAAGTTATATCGAGAATTCCACGATGACCTGTTTGGAGTAGCGAAACACTAGAGTCCAAAGTTTTGATACCATTTTTTATGAAACCAAGTCACAAAAAGATAGAAAAGATAGATAAACAACTTAAAAATCAGCCTCTTCAAGGGGGAAACCTCATTTACATTACACAAATGAACAATTCTTGGATGATACAAATGACAAGGCCTCCTTTCTATGTATACGAGTCTAAGGGGTCATAATATAATCAGAGTCGACATAACAATAATAATGCAAGGGCACAACAATAACAATAGTGGGCTTCTATGGGGACTACATGGGAACAAGATGACCTACTTATATACCTTTTCAGTAGAGCGAACTTGTGTGAAGATCCATGTGTTACTGTTTTGACCTTTGGAACTATAAACAATACACAGAAAAGTAAAATCTTTCCAATTTCTGTATCTTATTATGAAATTTCAATCTGATGCTCAGAGTGAAAGTTATGATGAGCTCGGCTCTCATTGCGGCTGTTAGGTTTTGACTTCTTCGCGTCCTGCTGCGATTCTATCTCACTTCTATGACTGCAGCTGTGTTGTCCGTGAGTGTCTTGCGTGGCTAGGAATCTCTAACTTTCGGGATCCTCGCAGGTCTGGAGGCGGTCTTATCTCGCCTTGCAGCCTTGACTCGTCGGGGTCAGTGGTTTTCCAGCAGCATGGAGGCGGAGGGGTCCAGTGGGGCCCCTTCCTTCAAGCAGATAGTTCTTCAGAAGCATAATAGTGAGAGGAAAGAGGGAGTCAGAATAATAGGGATAGGGAACAGTAACCAACATGACAGTGGAGACAGGGTTCAATCCCAAGGGAACACTGACAAGACTAAGGAAACAAGGAAGGGCACAGGCCCAGAAACTGTTAACCTGATAGGCGCTAAAGACAAAACCCATGTCATAAACAAGCCCTCAGAAAATAGGGAACGACAAGGACATGAGGGAAGAAAGCAAACGGGAAACAAATAAGGAGAGTCGGATAAGGAGGAGGAACCCATTTCAAACCCCATCATTGCTTCTCCAAGCAATCGGGCCTGCAAGCCAAAACAGACCAAAAGCTTATGCGTGATCATCACGGACCCAGAAATCCAAGCTTACAGGGAGTACATGGCGGAACGCGCCATCATTTTCAAATTCATGAGCATATGGCCACTGGAAAAAGCTTTATGTCAATGGATAAAACTGCACTGGAAACCCCGAGGAGATGTTCAACTCCACTTAGGAGCCAAAGGCTTCTTCACGGTGGTCTTCTCCAACTTAGAAGACAAGGACCGCATATTCGAGGGTGGTCCGTATTTCATGGCCTCAGCAGGCTTGTACATGAGACCCTGGAAGCCGAATTTTGCTCCGGAGAAGGAATCCTTCACCCAAGTCCCAGTCTGGATTCGTCTCTTTTCTCTTCCAATAGACTATTGGAGTCCCACAGCTTTGAAACAAATTGGTGACAAACTCGGTACCTTCGTCAAAGCTTCTGAAGCAACTCTCCAGAAAAGATACACGTCTTATGCCAGAATATGTGTTGAAATGGATGTCTCCGGAGCTCTTCACGAAGGAATCTAGTTGGAATACAAGGATGAGGAGTATTTCCAGGATATTGACTACGAGCAGATTCCCTTCCGCTGCCGAAAATGCCATGAACATGGGCATCTTCTTCGGGATTGTCCACAGCTTAAGAAGGAGCAAGTTTCAGTTCCAGTCCAAACCCACAAAGATACGGAAGCCTTCCTCAAACCCAAATCCAAACACAGAGCAAATAAACGAAAGAATATCAGAGGAAACGGGACAAGAAATGTACATAACAACCCGTTCGCAATCCTTGACCCGGAAACGGATTCAGAAGAAAAGCACAAAGCTCCAACCTCAGAAGCAGAGCCTGAACGAAAAGTCATGCAAACAGAGAAGGACTTGCAGGATGGGAACTTCACTGACGAGGTTCAAATGCAGGAAAGAACAGAGGATACGGGGGAAGACACGGACATGTTAACCAGTGATGCTGGTAGCGAAGATCAAGAATGGGAAAACGTGCTAGAAAGAGAAGGTCTGAACCTCCCAGCAATGGCCGAAAAATGGAAAGCCAACGGGATAGAAAACGCGTCGGAGGAAGAGCTCAGAATAGTTAACGACCTCTTCATAGCAAGGCAGAAAGCTCTAATGGACAGGCAGAAAAGCAAGCTAGGTGTAGCGAATGGTCACAGTTCTCACGCAAAAAGCCCCCTATGGAAGACTCCAAGCTCCAAAAAAAAGAGAAGAAGAGGGCGAAAGACAAGTGGGGAAGCATTACAAGAGCTAGGTATGATCATGTTAAACTCAGGGAAAATGAAGGCACTCACAGCCTTCGATTTCTTCCTTTGAATATAAGTTTTTACATGAAGATAATATCGTGGAATGCCAGAGGGCTTAACAGCCAGGCAAAACACAGGATTTTAAAAAGGAAGATTCAATGTCACAATCTAGAAATCATGTTTCTACAAGAAACAAAGTGCAGCAGCTCCAATATCAACAAGCTAGGCAAAAAGTTGGGTACCCCTATGGAAATCATAGAGATTGAGAGTCAAGGTAGAGAAGGAGGCCTCGCCACCATATGGGATGCAAGGAATATCCAGATGCTCTCAACTGAAGCCAACAAGCACTTCTTGGCAACTGTCTTCCAACCCATCGGTAACTCTAATTCCTTCCTCTGCATAAATGTATATAGTCCTCAGAAATTAGAAGATAAACTGTCCTTTTTAGAAACCCTTCATAAAATAATCAGGAGGTATCCAAGTTCGAAGTGCATTTTTGGGGGTGACTTCAATATGATTACCACCCTGCTGGAAAAGAAGGGAGGCCTAAGAAAACTGGGCAGAGATGCGGAAGCTTTCGTCTCCTTCATTGAGACAATCAAGCTAGTTGATGTTTTCCCCAAATTGGGCTCTTTTACTTGGAACAATCGAAGGGGAGGTGACAAGCTCATAGCCTCCCGCCTGGATAGATTCTTAATCTCAGAAAACATAATAATGGATGGAACCACAGTTGAATCAGACATCCTGCCCAGCGGGGGCTCAGATCACTGGCCAATCTCGCTCATGGTGGAAGTTTCTAGCACCCCCAGGAACAAACCCTTCCTGTTTGAAAAGTTTTGGCTGGATCACCCAAATTTTCAGGAGATGATAAAGAAATGCTGGTCGGAACCTTTGGAGGGGAATGGTTCCAAGATGTTCAATCTCCAAAGGAAGCTCAAACTAACCAAACAACACATAAAAGAATGGAACAAAACTGTCTTTGGGAACATCTTCCGGGAGAAAGTAATTCTCGAGAACAAGTTGGAGCAGATCCAAAAACAAGGAATAGCAGGGAATCTCAATGCGGAAGCTTTGGAGCAGGAAAGAATGCTTCCGCAGCAATGGCACAGCCGATGTGCTCAAGAAGAAACCCTATGGAAATAGAAATCAAGAATTCAATGGCTAAAAGAAGGGGAAATGAATACAAAATTCTTCCATAGATCAGCGCTAGACCGCAGAAGCAGTAACAGAATTCTAGAACTGAAAAGTAATACAGGGGAAATTTTAAAAAATCATAATGAAATATCTGCTCGGCTTACCGATCACTTCAAGTTGATTGCTCAGGAACCTCATATAAACAGGGAGAAAGCTATCAAGGATCTGACGGAAGCCATCCCGAGAATCATCACTACAGATCAAAACTGGGCCCTTTGCAGGAAGATCTCTATGGAGGAAACAGAAGAAGATATCATAAGCATGCCCAATGATAAAGCTCCTGGGCCAGATGGTTTCACTATTAATTTCTACAAGGCATGTTGGAATACTGTTAAACAGGATGTTTGGGAGGCAGTGGAAGATTCCAGACGGTCGGGAACTATTCTCAAATCCCTCAACTCCACTTTTCTGGCCCTCATACCCAAAACTGAAGCAGCCAAAACCCCTGACAAATTCAGACCTATTGCCTTATGTAACGTCATATACAAGATTATATCAAAAGTAATAGCCAGTAGACTGAAAATGATTCTCCCGGGTATCATCTCGGAAGAGCAATCGGGGTACGTGGAAGGCAGACAGATTTTCGACAACATTCTTCTGGCTCAGGAGATGATCCACTCCCTGCATTCAAGGAAAATTGCAGGTATGCTTATGCAACTAGACTTGTCCAAGGCCTACGACAAAGTTAGCTGCAGATACCTCGAGGCAGTTCTAAAGGCGTTTGGCTTCTGTAGCACCTGGATAAAATGGGTCATGGCACTTATTAGATCTCCCAGATATTCTATCCTCATCAACGGAGCTCCGTCTGATCCCTTCGCCCCCTCAAGACGAATCAGGCAAGGGGACCCGTTATCACCCTTCCTCTTCATCATCCTTATGGAAGGTCTCAGTCGAACCATAGCTAAGAAGGAAGTGGAAGGTAAAATTCAAGGTCTCAAGCCTATAAGATCGCTCCGGGCCACCACGCACCAACAATTTGTTGACGACACTATGTTACATGGAACTCCCACAGTTAAGGAGGCGGTTGCATACAGGGAAATTCTTGACCTTTTCAGTCAAGCCTCAGGTATGGAAATAAACTTCTCTAAATCAACTATTTTTTTTTTCAATACCCACCCTCCTGTCCAATCTCACCTAGCTCGGCTTCTAGGCTTCAGGATCAGCTCCCTTCCTTCGAAGTACTTAGGAGCTCCTCTTTCTCTCAAACCCTAGAAGAAAGAGCTCTGGGAAGGAATCCTCGCCAACCTAAAAAAGAAATGCTCTCATTGGACCCTCCGAGCTCTTAATCTTTCTGGCCGTTTAGTCTTAACCAAAGCCATCCTCCAAGCCATCCCTCATTATCTCCTCTCTTTACTCCCTGCTCCCAAAGGGATTCTGCAGCAAATAAGAAATATCCAGCGGTCTTTCCTCTGGAGCGGAAATGGTGAGAAGAAAAAATGGGCTCTCGTGGCTTGGAATAAATTATGCATGTCAAAATCTAGGGGAGGGCTGAATCTTGTGGATCCAGAGGTTATCAATCGCACTTGTGGTGCCAAATTATGGTGGAAATGGATTGAAAACCCCACTCTACCCTGGGCCAAGCACTGGAAAGAAAAATATGTCCCAGACTGTGACACTCAGGACCTCATTAGACTGTAGGAAACCCCGGATGGCTCTCCTATATGGAATCATGCCAAGCGGAACAAAAATCTCGTCCAGGAAAACAGCTTTTGGGAAATTCGTAATGGCAGGCTGGCACTGTTCTGGGAGGATGCCTGGCAGCAGATGCCCAAACTCGACTCTCCTGAACTGCTAAATATAAAGCAAGCTCATCAAGCTCAAGGCAAACACACGGTTAATCAATACTGGCAACAGCACAGCATAGACGATAATTGGAGGGATTGGATTAACTTCAACAGTGAGCACTCAGAGGACAACAATCACACCGCTCAGACTTTAAATGCAAGCATCATAAAAAGAAAAATCAGGAAAACGGAAGAGAATGACAAACTCAGATGGGGTCTCAAAGGAAATGGAAACTTCTCTCTAAAAGAAGCCAGGAACATCTTAGAAAAGAACGAATAGGGAGAGATTCAACCCTGGAGCAGCAAAGTTTGGGATAATCTCTTATGGCCCAAAATTAGGACTTTCCTTTGGCTTTTAATGAGAAACAAGACCCTAACCTGGGATAATCTTCGTAAGAAAGGTTTTGTTGGACCCTCCCGGTGCCCCATGTGTCTTGAAGAACCAGAATCTCTAAACCATCTCTTCAACACCTGCGATTGGGCAACGCAACTATGGAGGTGGATGGAAGACCTCCTCAGCAGCTCGGACCGGAAATTAGACTCAATTCACAATACCATTCTGAATTGGAGAATGAATTTTTCAGGAACGCAAAGAGTCAACATCATCTGGAAATCGGCGCCAGGATTTCTCCTCTGGTCCATATGGAAGGAGCGTAATCGAAGTATTTTCCAAGACGAGTACAGGAACATCGATTTCTCAAAAGACAGCGTCCTTTCCAACATCCAGCAACTGATTCATGCGAAATGCAGAACACACATCAGCGAGAAACCTACAGCTCTGGATCTTCGAATTCTTAAAAACTTCCGACTGGATGATGGTGATCGTAACTCTGTTTTGCCTCAAGGCACCCCTCAATCTTCCTTACGCGACTCCTGGAAATGTCCACCGGATGGAGGGCTTAAACTGAATTTTGATGGGGCTTCGCAGGGCAACCCTGGCTCGGCTGGAATTGGAGGAGTTATCTGCAATCAGAAGGGAGATATTCTGCACATCTACTACAGAGAGCTGGGGGAAAGCACTAATAATGAAATGGAGTTTGCAGCCCTGGAACACGGCCTCAGAATAGCTAAATCCCGAAATTTCCACAATTTAATTGCGGAGGGGGACTCCTCGCTGGTCATTGCCACTGCGCAGAAACTTCAGAGAGGCATTAGAGCCAACAAAGCAATCAAACATTGGAGATTAGCAAAGGTCACTGAAAGTATCGAGGAACTCTTGGGCGGTATGCAAGGCATAGTCTTCCAGGCGATCCGACGTCGAGCTAACAAGGTGGCGGATTACTTGGCAAACTGTGGGGTCGATAGTCAGGGAAGTGGATGGGACAGCTGTTGGGAGGAGGTGAACTATCCAATTCTGAAGGACAGATGTACACAGCTAGCTCAGCAGGACGTGAACACCACCGACCGAGCCTGACCGGTAATGGTCTTCTTTACCGGCTCCGTCGAACAGAAAGTGGGAACAATAAACTGGCACCCGATTACATTTACGGGAGGATGGGACAGATGAAGCGGTGGTGCTCAGCACGAAGCAAATGCAGGTATGGGAACCATTATCAAAGATTATGCCACAAGTTTATCCGTATTAACCGTTTGAGAAGCGAGTACAGGCATTCCGAGTTCAGAAGCAAATCACTCAGAAATTCTACTGCGCCTGCAAGAAAGGATTACAGGATTCGTGTGTACACCCCCAATATTAATTGCCTTTGTACCACGTCTCCTGCCCCCATGGCAAGCCATTCTCGGGAGCCTGTCGAGGCTTCAATCTATTTAATAGGAAGATCGGCCGAGGATTTCACTACCTCTGCCCTCAGCTCGATCAGTATCAGCAGCAAGCAGTTTCAAACTAAGCAGTGTAAACATAGAGCGCTTAATCGTAGTATGGAGGCTTCCAAATGCAGATGTGCAGGAGCGACTCAGGATCTGCGCAATGCGCAGAGCATGTATGTCACCAGGGCCTCTTCAAGAAGCAAACAGAACATCGCTGAGCTTGAGGCTAAAGTCAAGCAAGAAGAAGAAACCACGCAGGATGGAAAAATCGTTGGGGAAGTCGACTGGATATGCGACCCGGGTACCCCAGCGAAATGCACAACCTAGTTTGTGCGCACCAAAGCGGAAAGCTGGAGGATGAAAACCCTACTGGTGAAAGCCCTGGAAATGAAGGATGCTGCCAAGCAGAACATGGAGAAGGAGCAACCCTCCTCGAGCGGTCATCCTGGTACCTCATCCGCCAACCAGGAGCATATGGAACGCAGACTTTCGATCGTCCAGGACGGGGTAGAGTTAGTCAACAAGAAGCTTACATTGCTCATCAGGTTGCTCAGGCAAACTATCAGCCCAGACCCGCTGGTGCAGGAACAAAAGATGAAGGAAGCCCAGAATTTCAATTCCATGCAGGATTTACAAGACAAAGTGGACAGGCATGTCCTCGACGTGGGACTGGACATCACCAGCAGGCTGGGTGGCTTCCCACGCATGGATGGGTTTCCTTAGGCCCCAGAATCTCGTGGCATAGTTTTGGCGTCCTTGGTCCTCCTCTGGTTGTTTCTATAGCCTATAGTGTCTTCTGTTTCGTCTGGGTTTTTGCATGTCTCTGTCTGGGTCTTGGTCCTTATGGCGTTTTTTTGCCTTCTGTCTCGACCGCTTAGGGGCCTCGGATATCATGTTTTTTGTCTACTCTCAATGTTAAACCTGTGGTCTAGTCTGTGCCGCCCTGCGTGGTGAGCTCCTAGCTTTATGTCTCACCTGTCTATGAACTTTTTGCATCAGGGCAATATGTCTCTCTCGTCCCTGTTCGGCAAAAATGTAAAATGGCTTTATGGTCACTGTCTGCTTGTGCGGACTCGATGTAAATATTTTTTACTCTTTTAATATAATTACCTGACTTACAAAAAAAAGAAAGTTATGATGATTTTCCCCAGGTTACCTTTTTGGGATGTAATTTGGGAGCCTGTAGAAACCCTAAATGTCTTGGACCATATCTCGGCAAATATAGCGAAACAAGATCTAAAATTCGGGCTTGAGCTTCACCACAACTTCATCTAAAATGGGTTTTACTTTCTGAGTCTGAACCTTCGTAGAAAAATAATTATAGCGAAAAGGCCACAATGCCTAGTTTGAGATGGAACTCTAGAGCTTGCAAAAACCCTAACATCTGACGAATCATATCTCCATACATTTAGCGAGACAGGATTTGAAATTTGGACCCGAGGTGCAGAATGATTTCAGCTCAACTGGATTTTTTTTAGCTTCTGAAACTTCATATAAAAAAAGTTATATCGAGAATTCCATGATGACCTATTTGGAGTAGCGAAACCCTAGAGTCCAAAGTTCTGATACCATTTTTTATCAAACCAGCTCACAAAAAGATAGAAAAGATAGATAAACAACTTAAAAATTAGCCTCTTCAAGGGGGAAACCTCATTTACATTACACAAATGAACAATTCTTGGATGATACAAATGACAAGACCTCCTTTCTATATATAGGAGTCTAAGGGGTCATAATATAATCAGAGCTGATATAACAATAATAATGCAAGGGCACAACAATAACAATAGTAGGCTTCTATGGGGACTACATGGGAAGAAAAATATAATAAGGGGGTTTCACCAATAACAATAAGGAGTTACACTAGTAGTATAGGGACCAAACACCTTGGCACGTGACAACTTCAAAACACTCAATTCCACCTTGTGCAAGAAATGCACAACAATTGTGAAACACAATTTTAAATCTGTGGTTGAGCCATATTTTCCCTCTCCAAACAAAACCAAAATCAACAACCAATCATATGAACCTTTGGGTTAACCTAACAACATCCAAAATTGCAAAATCTGAATTTACAGATTGAATTTTCAAACAAATTTCATAATTATGGCAGCAGGAAATTGTGAAAACTCAGTCTCCAAGTGACACCTATAATTACAATATAGTGACAAATGTGTAGACAATGAAAGAGTATTTGTTATATGAAATTGTTTATGAGATAAACCTCTCTCAGTTTGCACAGAATATTCCCCACATACACATAACCTGTTCCCCACAATCATGTCTAAAAAAGTATGTTGCACAAACTGAAACATATGCTTTGAAGATGCAGTTTAATCTCCCATTATATGATACTTGTGAAGAAACTGAAGTAGGTTTTTTTTCTTTGGTTTGTTTTGAAAAAATAACTATTTTTGTTTTCTAAAATTCATCTCCAGTTTGTCAAAGATTGTTTTTTAAAATGGTGACTAAAATAGTCACTTTGTGCAGCAATATGTGGTAGGCCTCCAAGCTTTGATCAACTACTGACCTCCTTTGCACTTTTTCTTCCCTTATGGAGTCTCCATATTGATTGTGTAGGACTTAGAAACACCCCCAAGGTATAATATGTGAAATGAAGACCGAGAACACATACACGTTGAAACAAAGTATTTTGGGCAGCATTTGTGCAACCATTATGTAATTTCTAGATTTTGGGTAGCACTTGTCTAGTGATGTTCTACAGTGATGATCCACTCAATTTGTTATTAGTGTGCTTGTTGGGTTCGATCCTTGAACTTTTGTACTGATGTTGTGTTTGATGCTTGAACTTTTTGTATTGATGTTGTGTTCTCTGAATAAGCACAATTTGCTTGAGTGTATAGTGGAATGAGGTAAGGGCAGTATAAAAATAGAATTGCGCCTTAAAATTTATCTTGTAGTGCAGTCATTAAACAATGAGATTGTCACTTTACTTGATTACCTTTATCACTCACTTTACTTATCATGAGTGTAGAGGTATGTGAAATGATTAAGTATAGGGGTATGATACATATATAATGATTAGGGTATGAGGGTGTGTAGTGATGGTAAGAGTGAATATGAGAATGTGGATAGTAATGTTTAAAGGATAGGTTTGGAATGAAAGGGGATAGGAGTATGTAAATGTGTATGGGATAGGAATGAAGGGGTGAATGTATGAAGGGGAAGGAAATATGTTATGGGATGGGAAAGTAAGGGGGTAAATAAAATAAGAATAAAATTACAGATCATAACTGGAGGAATATTTTAATGACCATACCTCATAACCAACAGAATCTTAGATTGACACAAATCTATTTTGAATGGTTTTGATCAAATAAGACCGAAAAAAATTCCCCTTTAACCTTGATTGAATTTATAAACATGTGACCTCATAACTCCCACTTACTAAGACTTCTCACAAATCCAATGATGTTGGACAATGACTTTGATACTATGACAATAGTAGTAGTCATGGGCTAAAGTACTGCTCAAAAACTGAAAATGAATTAATAAGGAAAATACATTTAACCTCAAACACTAGGACCCTAACAGGTGGAATCAATAAATAAGGTCATTCAATAAATATTTACCAAGACCATATAGGTTCATCACAAAGAGTGGGTATATTTTCTTCTTAGGGCACATTGGACCTATAGGACCACATGGAGAGATACCACCAAGTTCACACCATATGAGTTTGTATATGGAAAGAAGGCTATTCTTCTAACAAAATTCCAAGTGGGGACATTCATAACCACAATTTGGTTTAGGATGGACGTTCAATAGGCCCAACAATAAACAATAGCTCAATATAAGGAATTAGATGAGATGTGTTAGGTAGCCATTCCAAGAACTACTCTCATCAAATATTAGAGGAGTAAATGACATGATCATTTCATCTAGAAGAATTAATTCAAACCAAATGAATAGGCTCTCATTTCTTACCCAATATTTAAATATTTCAAAAGAAAGTTCACTATATGAGATTGATCAAGTCTTGAACAATGGTTTGGTTAGAATGAAGAAAATTGATGCAAAAGGAATCTCTTTCTTATTTAGTGGACATAGAATGAGGGTATATCAAAATCCCTTAGTCGAGAAGAGTTCATTCAACCTATCTCATAGTAGTCAAGGGTTTACCTTGCCAGGTGTTTTTAGAAGTTGAGTTTGCTTGCATTTTATTAGACATGAATCATATTTCCATTTCCATTTATCTCTTGGATAATTGTAGTTACCCATTATTGATCTACAATGTAATTTCATAGTGCAGTTGCAGGTTGGCTTCTACCCTTGGCATAATTGGTACCTTGTCTATTTTTTTCCTGGGTTCAACCAACTCCTATAGGTAGATTTTTTATAAGGGTCTCTCCTAAGGCATACTAAAATGGATTCAAATCTATCATCCCCTAATAGTGATTGATCATATTTGTCTTGGATCTAGTTGAGTTGGTCATTGATTTGGGAGATTTTCATTTATTTACAATTTTTTTTATTGATCAAGATTACATGATTGCTTCAATTTCCTCTTATGGTGACTATCATGTCTATTTATTTTATGACATTTTAAACTAGAAGTAAGTTGTTTAGGGAGTATTTATGATATGTATGTGCCTTTGGATTGTGAATAAATCCATTTTGTTTAGACTCTCTAGTCTTGTTTCCTTGTCTAGGGTATGGTTTGATTTCTCCTATAGGTAATTGTAGTTTTCTTCTTGCTTTCAATTTGTGTTGAGCTACAAATCTAAAAATTACTTCTCTTTTATCTTATTGTTTATCCATGTGCAATGAATCATTATTGGCAATTTATTTTGCAAAGCCTTCATTTTAAGCTTCTAAGTGTTTGTTGGTGATATAACTTTGATTTTATTTAAGAGTGTCTATTTTGTATTTTTGGGTTGTTTTTTGGATCATATTATTTTCTTTATTTAGTGAATTTTAAAGTGAATATTTAGAGTTAGTGTCAATTCACTTTTCACTTGAAAAAAGGAAACATAATCTCTACCTTCCTTAGCTAGTTTCCATTGAAATTGAAAATCAAAAGTTACACTTCATATAGTTTGCAATAGGATAGGTATTGAGTCATTTCAAGCCATCTTAGTTGTAATTTGTACCCCTCAGTAAACAACAACCATAACATAAAGTATAATAAAATTAGCTATACTTTTTGGTTATAAAATCTTGGAAATAATACTAAGAGGGGGGGTGAATTAGTATTTACAATTCAATAATCTTTCATTTAACAATCAAATTTATATATGCTACTTCATTGAAGTGAACTTATGTGTGTATGTTACTGTGTTTAAAGAAACCATCGTATACCCATAGAACTTATGATTTAGCTAATTTATCATGTGCTGATCTTTAATCAATGCATTAGTATCTTATTATATAGTAACTAAGTGTAAAAATAACAGAATAAACCATCATACATGAACATTAATATGTAAGGTGGAAACCCAATGCTAGAGAAAAACCAACTATTTTTTTCATCCTTTTCTTCTTAATATAAAGAAAATCGGTTTACAATCTTGTACTACTGCAAACTCATACTGATACGCAGACACCCACATGCAGAAGGATGCAACCTTCTCTCATTTTGGAGCTTCTACTAGAAGGGAACTACAACCCCCTAGCTCTTGTACTAGCCGATATGTTTACTAGTACGTAGGCATCAGGCTACAGAAGGCTACAACCTTCACTCTTCCTCCAGGGACAACATTTAATTAATTTTTAGACTCGATGCTCTTTGTACACAACAACATAATATGAAGGCCTCGTTTCATAAAATTTTCACCATGGACCCATTAGAAACTTTGGATCTCAAACTCTATAATAATAACTACATCAACTAACAGCCAGTCAATCTGAATAGTTAGATCACTATCACCAAATCACTGTGCTAAACCCAGAAATCTGCATCATCATTTAGAATTAGGTGCAACCTCAAAAATCATACATCTGAATGTATACAATACTTTAATGAAGCCAACCTACGTGTATACGCTATTTCCTGTAACAAAACCTGCATATACCTCGAAACTACTGAACCATACAAGCTTCTGAATCAAATATATACCAAACAATAATATTTTGAACATCTACTGTCAATGTACAGAGATCGAAACAGTCAGTAGCGAAGATGACCCTTCTCACTTAATCATTCAGTCAATCAAATGAAAACTCCTTATGCATTCAGTTTTAATTTCAGATCTAATAAGACGTCACTTAAAGGCAACAGTAAAATAGTAGCATTGACAAGATAAGTTAGTCATTTTTGAACAACACGATTTTCTTTTGCATACGCTACTTGGAAGAGTCGAACCTACTTGTATATGCGCCCTTACCAAGGAAAACCAGTGTATAGATATGCAAATATTAACTTACAATTGTGTTTCTATTCTAGACTTCAGACATACCCAGATCATGACATTTAAAGAATAAAACATGTGCAAGGAATCAGATCTAGCCCAACCAATATTAGATCATACAATGATGACTCATTTCAGGTCTCATGATCTTGATCCAACATTGTATCCAAGGTGCACAAAATATTTCAGATCATATTAAAATCATAGCCCCTACAACATAAAATATACTTCAGATAGAAGTATTCCTAAGAAACCCTTTCACTTGCACACTTGGTCCTTTGGTCTTCTCCTACTTATATAATTTTTGGCCTTCCTCAATACCTCAGACCAAAAAACACTTAGAGCCTATGGTATTCTTGGACAGGATCAAATAACCATTACTCTGCTCAATATTGTGGGCAAATACCATGGTATTGACCCTTGGTATTATTTAATCCTCAATTTCCTTGATTTTCCAACCCATACGAGCTTTTCTTCTTGTGAAAGTGTGTGCATATGTATACACCCTTTTTGTTTTGAGAACTAGCGCGTATCCGCTCCTTGGATAAGGTGAACCTACATATACAACTTAAACTAACTTAAAACATCATTTTTCTTCAACTTCTTGATTCTAATCTATAGTCCTTTGTTCTAACTTAATGTTCTTCTATACCATTTCTCTGTTACCTATGAATTGACCTGCTGCAATGTGAGTTGCCCTTTATCAAATCTGAACTATCCTGAGTGAGTTTCCATGAAGGAAAACACTTGTATCATAATTCCAACAATCTGCCCCTTTGGGCTTGATGGAAACCATATTAGCGTTGATCGCTGGAAGCTATAGAAACTATTAGCTATAGAAAATGCTCTCCCCCTTTGACATCAAGGGAAAAGGGTGAACCAAGATCCCCCCTTTGAGATACACTATGCTAACCATGCTCCCACTAAGTACATGTAGAGTCTGCACAGATATGTTTCAAAATAATAATATGACTCTATAATTCAACTAAGTGAGTATGACCTCCCTAAGACCAATTACTCATACATACATCAATCGCCCAACCAAGTGGGGATACACCAAATTTGACTCATCCACCCAGCCAAGTGGGGATATACCAATTTTTTATACATGACTAAAATAGCAATTATTACATCATCCTTCCCATGCATAGTGGGGATACAAATTACATCATATGTCCAATAGGACTCATTCGAAAATAGACTATGACATAAGGTGACATATTACACCCTATACCTTTACGTGACCTGTGCAACAATAAATATCTGAAACTATAGCTGAAATTAGCAACCATAATGTCAACAATATAGAATGTTGGTGAAGGCTAATGCTCCCCCTGAACCTGTGCTACCTGTGCATTGTCAACAAACCACTCATCAAGGCATCTTCATCATTTAGATAAAAATCAATGAACAAATCATATTAGTAGACAGTAATCATCATCAGACTAAGCACCCATGTCGGAGTCTCACCCACTGTTTTTCTATCACAAAAACATATACGCCCCTTCAGCAATAGAAACTCCCGTATATACACAACTATCCTTCATAAAACCAACGTATAGGAACCTTCTTTTGAAAATTGTATTTAACAGCAAGATGATGCAAAAACTACTCCCAACTTTTATGTGAGATATTCAAACGTTTTTATGGGAAGTGGTTTGGTAAATATATTAGCAACTTGTTCTTTGGAGGTAACATACTCCAATTTAACATTTTTTTCAAGCACTTGTTCTCATAAAAAATGGTACTTAATGGGTAAGTGCTTGGTCTTGGAGTGCAAGATAGGATTTTTCAAAATATTGATGGCACATGTATTATCACAGAAAATGGAGATGGGTGGAGAACATGTGATTTGAATATATTGTAATGTTTGCATCATCCAGAGTAGTTGTGTGCAACAAGATGTGGCGACCACATATTCCACTTCAGCTTTATATAAGGCAATCAAACTTTGTTTCTTGTTGAACCAAAGATACTAATCGTGATCCCATATAGAATTCATCTCCACTAGTGATTTTTCGATCATCAACGTTTCCTGCCTAATCTGCATTTGTATATGCATGAAGAGTAAGATCTATATCTTTAGGATACCATAGAGCAAAGTCTTCAGTTCCTTGAAGACATTTGAATATTATTTTTACAACCTGAATATGTGGTTCCTTTGGATTTGCTTAGAATCTTCCAAAACTTCCTACTGCATGCATGATATCAGGTATGGTACCTATTAGATAGAGCAGACTTTCAATCATAGATTTGTATGCTAGTTGATTCACTGTGGGTGATTCATCATTAGAACTGAGACTGCATCATGTTACCAGTGGAGTACATACTAGTTTAGAATCTTCCATTCCATACTTCTTCAGAATCTGCTTGAGATATTTAGTTTGTGAAAGAAAAATACCATCTTTTGTTTGTTGTACTTGTAGACCAATAAAATAATTAAGTTCACTAAATAAGGACATTTCAAACTCTTGTTGCATAATCGAAGCAAAGGTCTGACTCATATATTCTTCATTGTTTCCAAAGATGATATCATTGACATGAAAAAAAAATAGTAGCTTATCTTTCTCAATCTTGGAGTATAAGTTGTTGTCCGTAGATCCTTTTGTGAACCCTTGCTATTGTAGATTATTTTCAAGGTGATAATACCAACCCCTTGGAGCTTCTTTCAGTCCATAAAGAGCCTTTTTGAGCTTGCATACAATATTTTCATCATTTCCTAGAATGAATCCTTCTAGTTGTTCAATATAGACTTCTTATTCTAAATCTCCATTAAGAAATGAATATTTTACATCTATTTGATACACTTTGAATTCCCGAACACTTGAAAGAGCAAGAAACATTCTTATGGCTTCAAGTATGGCAATAGGGAAAATGTTTCTGCAAAGTCTATGCCTTATTGTTGAGCACACCCTTTTACATATAAGTCTTGCTTTGTTTCTAAGAACCTATCCATTTTCATTCAAATTATTCTTGAATATCCATTTTGTTCCTATAACATTTTTATCAAGAGGTCTAGGAACTAGCTCCCAAGTATCACTCTTTTCAATTTGGTCAAGTTCTTTATTCATTGCCTTAACCCAACATTCATATTTTCTAGTTTCATTAACATTCTGTGGTTCTATGGAGGATAGTAATGATAGATAACTAGAAGTTCCTGCAAGAGTTCTTATTGTTTGTACTCCATACCCTTTTCTCCTAGAATTTGAGATTCTAGATGATTCTTTTGAACATACCTGGATGGATTATTTTCCCTATCTGTTGTATCTTCTTTCGATGCTTCATTGGTTTCTTACTCTATATCATTTTGATTTGATACAGGAAAGCATTCACCATCTTCATCATTGTCATCATCCTTTGTATGTTCCAGATTTCTGCATGCTTCATCAATTACTACATCAATGCATTCAACAATTTTCTGAGGTCTCTTTTTATAACATTTGTATCCTTTGCTTTTGTATGAATAACCAAGAAGAATTCCTTCGTCTTCTTTGGGTTAAAACTTACGAAGTTTTTCATCAGTATTTTTAATGAAACATTTGTTTCCGACAACTTTAAAGTGTTTTATAGTAGGAGACTTACCATACCAAAGTTCATATGGAGTTTGATCACCATTTACTCGAACATTAGCTTTGTTGAGAATAGTCATGACAATAAATACAACTTCACCCCATAAGGTGGTAAGAGTTCCAAATTCATCAAGCATATCTCAATCCATTTTTTAAACAGTTTTGTTCATTCTTTCCAATACGCCATTTTGTTGAGGAGTTATGGAAACAGAGAATTTCCTTTCTATTCCATGTTGTTCACAAAAATAAAAATATTCATCTGATATGAATTCTCCCCTCGATCAGATCTAAAAAATTTGATTTTTCGATCTGATCCATTTTCAACTAAATCTTTGCAGGCTTTAAAATTTTCAAATTATTCATCTTTATGATTTAGTATACCTATCAAAAACATTCTATAGAAATCATCAATGAATAAAATAAAGTATTATTCTCCACGAGCTGACTTTTTCCTTGTTGGTCCAAACAAATCATTATGGATGAGTTCAAGAGGCTTACCTTCTAATCCTTATTTTTCACTGAAATGAACTCTAGTTTTCTTACCAACTTGACATGGTTTTCATATCGTATTTTTTGGGATGCTGATATCTAAAACATCACAAACCGCCTTGACCCTACATGCTTTTCTTATTTGACAAAAGCTTAGATGCCCCAATCTTATGTACCATAACTAGTTTTCACCTGTTTTTCTTAGATAGCGTTGTTTTTGTCCTCCTTTCAGTATGTATATATTGTTTTGAGTTCTTTGACCTTTGATTACGGTCTTTCCTGTATCAAGCTCACGAACCACACATCTGCTTGATCGAAACACAACTTCATTTCCTTGATCACACATATTTGATTGACACTCAACAAGTTATGTTTTAAACCATCAACATACATGACATTTCCATATTTAACCTTTTCTTTAAAATAAACAAATCCTTTACCTTTAATGATGACTCGTGTGTCATTTCCAAAGGAGATATTCTTTTCCTTTTCTAAATCAATATGTGAATGAATTTTCTCTTTATCACCTGTCATGTGTTTAGAGCATCCACTGTCAATGTACCACTGATTTTCTTGTCCTTCTACAAAGAGAGCTATGCCACATCTTTCTGATTGAAATTCCTTCTTTCTCCTTTTGAAGAGTTGGTCGAATTTTTCTCCCGCATTCAGATTCTTCATGGCAAAGTTATTACAAAACGAAAATTCAATTTCATCTTCAAGAGGAGAAAATTGATTATAAGAACTTTTCTTGATTCCTGTTATGCTCCTTCATGCTTCTCTAGTCATGATAGTTTTACAAAGAACACATTTAGGAGCCTTATGCCCAAGGTTATGGCATGAAAAACATTGTCCATTAAATAAGTTTTTGTGATCACAGAGTCTTTTGGTATTGTTTACCTTTTTGTTGATGCTTCTATTGATGTTCATCCTTGGAGTAAATTGATAATGATTTACCTGATGAGTACTTTTAGGCTTTTGATGACGATTGACATAATGTTCACTGGTATTTGCTGCATCAAGGTATCTTTTGGTGGAGGATGATGGATTTTGTGATTGGGATGATTCTTCAGTATATCCAAGACCTGTCTTTATAAGAGGAGAACATTGAACCTTGATGATTACATTTAAAGTTTCTGATCCTTTAGCAAATCTAAGGTTAAGAGATTTTGTCTTCTCAAGTTCTTTTCTTAGACCCTCAACTTCACATTCTAGTTTTTCATTATGCTTTTCTCTTTTAGTGAGTTAACGTGTCAACATGTCTATGATCATATTATTTTCTTCCAAATAGATTTTGAGTTTAGTGATTTCTTCAAGAAAGTATTCCTCTTCTAAGGCATCCAAAAAATCATCATTGTCATAAGACATGAGTAGTTTATAATCTTGTTTAGTTTCATCTTCATCACTATTAGATAATCCATCACTATCTTCATGAGTATAGTAACTTCTTCTATTAACAACTTGTTTTCTATAGCCTTTTGTGGATTTCTTTCCTTTTTCATGATTATCATTATGAGGAAATTTTGTAGCGTAATGTCCAACACTACCACAAGCAAAGCATTTGAATGGTAGCTTACCTATAAATCTTCCAGAGCCCCGTTGAAGCTTCTTGAAAACATTTACCTCATATTCTTCTTTTGAAATATATACTGATTCATTGTGCTCTTCCTTTTCTTTTCCTTTAGCTGAACCTTTGAAAGTGACTTCTCTCATATCTGATGGAACTCCTTTCCTCATTTGAAAGGAAGTTAGAATTCCATGAAGTTGAACCATAGTAATAGATTGGAGATCCTAATTTTCTTCTATGACAGATACTTTTGACTCAAATTTAGAAAACAAGGATCCCGAAATTTTCTCTACTATTGTAGCCTCCTTTATCTCTTCACCCAGATTCTTCATACAATTAACAATCACATCTACATGCCAAAAGTAACTAGCAATATTTTCATCACTATGCATCTTAAGTGTTTCATACTAAATTATGAGAGTTTGGAGCTTAGCATGTTTTACGTGAGAGTCTCCTTCGTAGCTCTAAATGATTTTGTCCCATATCTCTTTGGTTGTCTTGAGTTGCATGACTTTGACAAATTCTGATTCTGACAGACTTCCCAATAAAGTGTTGACTTCTTTGGCATTCATTTCGTATAACTTCTTACCTATTGTATCTATAGGTATTGTTGTTGGAACTTGGTATCCTCCTTGCACAATTTCTTAAACATCGGCTCCAAGTGACTGAAGATAGGCTCTGGTTATTATTTTCCAATATACCAAGTTGTTCCCATTGAGGATTGGTGGCCTGATAGATCCCATACCTTCATGATTTGTCATCTTGAAAGATCTCCCTTCAAGCAATCAAGATTCTTCTAAAGGACCTTCTCTGATAACAATTTTGGGAAATAATACTGAGGGGATGAATCAGTATTTACAATTAAATAATATTTCATTTCCCAATAAGATTTATATACGCTACCTCAATGAAGTGAACTTGTGTGTGCATGCTACTATGATTGAAGAAACCAGTGTATACCTAGAGAAATTATGATTTAGTTTATTTATCATGTGTTGATCTTTAATCAATGCATTAATATCTTGTTATACAGTAACTATGTGCAGTAATAACAGAATAAACCATCACACATGAACACCAATATTTAAGGTGGAAACCTAATGTGGGAGAAAAGCCACCTGCGCTATCGTCTCTATCTTCTTAATATAAAGAAAATCGGTTTACAATCTTGTACTGGTGTAGACTCATACCAGTACACGGGTACCCACCTACAGAAGGCTACAACCTTCTCTCATTTTCTAGCTTCTACTGGAAGGGAGCAAAAACCCCCTAGCTCTTGTACTAGCTGATATGTTTACTAGTACGTAGGTGCCAACCTATAGAAGGCTATGACATTCTCTCTTCCTCTAGGGACCACGTTTCATTAATTTTCAGACTGGATGCTCCTGGTACACAACAACACAATATGAAGGCCTCATTTCATCAAATTTTCACACTAGACCCATCAGAAACTTTGAAGCTCAAACTCTATAATAATAACTGCATCAACTAACAACCAACCAATCTAAACAGTCATATTACTGTCACTAGAATGTTGTGTTAAACCCATAAACCTGCATCATCATTCAAAACGAGCTGCAACCTCAAAAATTATACATCACAATTTATATGCTACTTTAATGAACCCAACCTACGTGTATACACTATTTCCTGTAACAAAACCTACGTATACCTCCAAACTAGTGAATCATACAAGCTTCTGAATCAAATCTATACCAACCAGTAATATTTTGAACATCTACTGTCAATTTATAGAGATCCACACAATTAGCAACAAAGGTAACCCTTCTCACTTAATCAATCAATCAATCAAACACAAAATCCTTATGAATTTAGTTTTACTTTCATATCTAAGAAGACTTCATTGAAAAACAACAATAAAACAACAACATTGATCAGATAGATTAGTTGTTTCTGAAAAACAACTTTTTCCTTTTCATACGCCACTTGGAAGTGTCAAACCTATGTGTATACATGCCTTTACCAAGGTGAAACATCTTATACATCTACAAATATTAACTCACAATTGTGTTGCTATTCCAGACTTCAGACATACCCAAATCATAACATTTAAAGAATAAAACATCCGTAAGAAATTAGATCTATCCCAACCAATATCAAATCATATAATGATAATTCATTTCAGGTCTCATGATCCTAATCCAACATTGTATCCAAGGTTGATTTGTTAATGGAAAAGGTATTATAGACTATGTGTGAATTTTCTTATGTCACTTAGTGCAACAGATCGAAAAGACTGTGAATAACATAAACTCATAAACAACTTGAAAACACATTCAAACACATCAAAACAACCAAATTTAATAAAGGAGTTCACCAGAGTTTCTAGCTACGTCTCCTAGTCCTTTCGCTTCCAGTGCTGAACTCTTTATTTTGTCTTCAAATTGTTGTTATAGGTATGATCTCGAAAAGAGAGTCTCAAATAAGAACATAGACATCACCACTGTGTTTAGCTCGAGATTTCAAGTCAAATGATTATAAACTCGACCATTTTTGGCCACTGTGACCTCCGGACCTCCTCGAATGGTCCAAAACCATCTCTGTCACTACAAAACCACCCTCAATTTGGCAAAAACCACCTTCTACCTACATAAAACCACCTCAGACTGCACACTAGTGGTAGGGCAGGTTTGGCACCTGTAATGGTTTATTAAAAAATTTAGTTCAGCTTTGTTTCAAGCCCGAACTGCTGACATGTTTGTTCTTTTTTGGTGATATGGTATTGATATACCATATGTAGTTGCAATTTGTGGTGAATGTGGGATAATGTGATAACATAAAATCAAAGGATCGATGGTCATGGGGTTGACCCCGATCGTCTGACCTTTTTCCAGGGGAGATCCTGACACCAGAATATATACAAGTTTATCATATCCATTACCAAGTCCCGTCTGATCGAATGGCCATCGCGTCACTTGTTCGCCAACTATCTTGGGTGATCTCCACCGTCGATCAATCCCTCGTGATCCAACGACTATTGCATCATCCACTCACCAACAAGCCCGGACGATCTCCATTGTCGATATTACCCGTCCAATTGAACGGATGTTGTGAAATTTCTCACAAATTCTTGCACAACTAATATCAGATTGAGCACACGAAAAAAGTGGTTTTCTCATGCTACGTGTCACCTGCTATGATTAATCATGTGAAATTGAGGAATATTGTTTACCATTTTATAAGCATGTGAGATACCTCTTACCACTTATGAATACTACTCCTTTGTTCTGCTAACATGTGGCTTAATCTGATCTCTTCATTTCTTAACTTTATTTTGCATGACTTAATCCTAGCCGTCTATCTCCCTCACTCTCGTTCATTGATCTCACTGATCCAATGACTGTGCTTCACGGCTCTAATACCACTTTCATCTACATTTGAAGACTTTGATCGGAAGGAAAAACTGAACCATTTTGGATCACTCCTCCCCACTCAAAGCTTTTGGTCCACCAAAAGTTGGTTTTAGCTCTCAAGTAAGTGAGGATAAGGTTCCCTCACTTTTCTAATCTCTATTCATCGTGCTTTACTCACATTTGTACCTTTGAGTCCAACTTGAAGATACTCAACATTTCCCCATCACAAAGTCCTTATGCTCCTGTCAAGAACTGTGTCCTCTTATAGCTCATTGAGATACTCAGGAAAAATATCTTCAATGGAAGGTAGCTGACCTTGCTCTTCGGGATCTTCAATCAATGAAAGCTCATACAATCGCAAGTTTTCAAAATTTACAACAGAATAGATTGTCATATAAGTTGGTAGATCTAGGCAGAAAGAATTTTCACCAATTTTGTCAAGTATTTTGAAAGGACCATATCTAATTGGTTTCAACTTTTTACATTCCCCTTGTAGTCTTTCTTTGCTGATGTACAACCAAACTTGATCACCAAATTGAAAACTACACTCGACTTCATGCTTGTCATGTCATGCCTTATACTTTTCTTGGCTTCTTTCCAGTTGTTCCTGTACTACCTAATAAATATCCTGGATTCTTTTAATGAACTTGGTTTCTTTGTCCACATCACTGTGTCCATCAATTGCTATGTCTTTACCAAAGAAAAAATCCAAGGGAGACTTTGGTATAAAACCAAAACAAGTTTCAAAAGGAGATATCTGAGTAGAAGAATGTTTTGCACAGTTGTAAGCATGCTGCACATAACACAAATGCTCATCCCAAAGTTTGGGATGCTTGCTGGAAGATCCTCGAAGCAACTGTATCACTGTCCTGTTGACCACTTCTATCTTACCATCTATTTATGGATGAAATACCATGCTCTTCTTTAACTTTGTGTCCATTAACTCCCACAGACTTGACCAAAATTTCCCGACAAATCCAGAATCTCGATTGCATATAATAGAAGTGGGTAAGCCGAAATGAACCCATACATTTTGAAAGAACAACTTTGCAGTTTGTTCAGCTGTGACCTATTTATTACATGGTGTCAAAATACACATCTTACTGAACTTATCCACAACGACATACAAATAATCATGACTCTTTCTAGACTTTGGCAATCCCCCAACAAAATCCATGGAAACACTTTCCCAAGGACGAGCAGGAATTGGAAGTGGAGTATACAAGCCTAATTTTCTATTGCTTGGTTTGCTTGTAGCACACATAGTACATCCTTTAATATATCTAGAAACTATCTCATTCATTCGTGGCCAATAGCATAATCATTGTAATTGTGAAACTATTTTACTTACACCAAAATGACTTGATATGAGAGAAGTATGTGCTTCTCGAATTATATTAACTATTTCAGTTTTTGGAATGCATAACTTTCCCAAAGTATATAAGAGTTTGTCCTTTATGAAATAATCCAATTCTTCTACCTACTTTCCATGACTTAAAGTTGCATATACATCCTTAAATTCTGTGTCTTGAGCATAATGTTCAATGTAACTTTCATGAATTGCCAAATTATGCTTAAGTATTGTGGATGCATTTATAATTAGTCTTGATAAAATGTATGCAACCTTATTATGTATGCCCTTATTATATCTAATAACAAGATGAAATTGTTGTAGAAAACCCATCCACCTGTAATGTTGTGATTGTTGCAATTTAATTTGTGAGTGTAAGTATTGAAGTGGCTGATGATCTATGTGTATGAATGTTTCTTTACCCATTATGTAATGTTTCCACTTTTTAGCACTCTGAACTAATGCATATAATTCCTTATCATATGTAGGATAGTTAACTACTATTGATATGAATGCCTCAGAATGAAAGCATATAGGCTTTATGTGCTGCGTCAACACTGCCCCCATGGCATATTCACATGCATCTGTCTTGATCTTAAATGGATGCTGAAGATCTGGCAGTGCTAGTACTGCCACTATACTGATCCTTTCTTTTAATGTGTTGCAGGCTTTCTACTATTTGCCTCGCCACTAAAATACCTGTTTCACACTTGTCAAAGCATGTAAAGGACCTGCAATCAAAGAAAAGTTAGCAAAAAACTTTCTCCAATATTACACTACCCCTAAGAAACTTCTAACTTATGTAGTAGTATTGGGCTTAGGCCAATTTACAATGAATTTGACCTTAGAGGGATCTATCTTCCATTCACCACCCCCTACAATATAACTCAAATAATTCAAAGGTGTTCTGCCAAATTCACATGTTGACAGTTTTACATAGAGATTTTCTATTTTCAAAACATCTAAAATCTGCTTTACATGCTTTACATGTTCATCCCATGTTCTACTAAAAACAAGAATATCATCTAAATAGACTATTACAAAATCATCAATGAATGGTCTAAATACGTCATTCATGACTCACATGAATGTAGTTGGAGGGTTAGTTAAGACAAAAGGCATAACAATCCATTCGTAGAGTCCTTGCTTCGTTTTGAAAGCAATCTTCCATACATGCTGTTCTGCAACTCTGATTTGATGGCTGCCACTTCGCAAGTCCAATTTAGAGAAGTAAACTGCATCTTTTAACTGATCTAACAAATCATCAATACAAGGAAGAGGATAATGATTCTTTATTGTGATTTTATTTAATGCTTAAAATCAATGCACATTCTCCGCGAATTGTCTTTCTTTCACACTAACACAATAGGTGATCCACACGGTGATGTTCTTGGTCGAATAAACCCTTGATCGAGTAACTCCTATACCTGCTTCTTTATCTCTGCATTCTCTAGAGATGATAACCTATACATTCCAATGTTAGGTAGTGGAAAATATTGTAGAAAATAAATCTCATGTTCTATCTCTCACTTGGGTGGAAGCCTTTTAGGCTCTTGAAATAGAATATCATAATCGGAAACAACTTTAACTAGATCTGCTTTTTGTTTAGGATTACAACCTTGGAATGCATTGGATTTATCAATATCCTTTGCTTTTACATTCATAAGTAAAAATTGTTTACTTGAATTTACATTTCTTTTCATCTGTCTTGAATTTATGAGAGAGAAATTATCTTTGATTTTATGAGCCCCTACAATATATTCAGTTCCATCCTTAGTGAGTTGATGCTTATTTTCAGTTTGATAGAAGAGAGCATTTATATCATACAAGTATGGACTTCCTAATACAATTCCACATATGTCCAATGGGACTATGTCTAACTCAACCTCATCTACAAACTTTGACCCAATAGTAAAATGAAGTTTACACTGTTTCGTAACTTGTAGCTTAGTTTTATCACACACCCAACCTAATGGATATGGCTTTTTATGAGGTTTTGTTTCTAGACCCAACTTGACTTTACAATTGCTTTAGAAATCAAATTAACTTGTGACTCACTATCAAATAATGTATCAATTTTAGTATTCTTGGAAATGAATCTAATATGAAATAACTCATTACTTTTCCTCTCATCATTATCATTATCAACATAATGCAAAGAAGTACTTGTAGATGCTTCAGAACCTTTACCTTTTATACCTGCAGTTGTAACCATTGTCTTGTCACCTGAATCTGATCCCAAGTCCTTTTGAATAGAATCCTCATTCTTTCGCTCTTTACTCCCAAAATTCTTAGGCTTAAATTTTGGATGCAATGACCAGTAGTGTGCCTCATCGTGTCATTCCTTCTTACTAAAAGTGCATGAAGGTTTATCCTTCTTCAAAATGTTTGTTTTCTTCTCCTTCCATTTAAGTTTCTTTTGCTTTTATTCTTGATTTCAATAGGTTTGGATGATTTCCCAACATCTTGGGTTACATTTTGCCTCCAGATTATAGATGAGTTGCTTAAACCGATACATGATCTAAGCTAGTTGGATTAAACATAAGTATAGTATGCCTCAAATAACTATGAAGACCACCTATGTATTTCAACAATGTCTCTGGTGAGTCCATTGATATGCCTAATGTTAAAGCTCTCTTATGGAATTCCTAATTATAACTTTGAACACTTTGACCTTTTAATTGACGTAGTGTTTTCCAACCCATCATTGCTCATTGCATATAAGCCAAAGGATAATTTTTTTTTTTAATGGAATAAACAAATTCATTCCAAGTTGAAATGATTTTACCATGCTTTTGGAGATCTACTTGTGTCTTTCCTTCCCACCATACAAGTGCACTTCCTCCAAGTTGAAGGCTACCAAGTTGTATCTTCTTTCTTTCTGAAACAACTTTCTGCACCCTACAATATACTTGAATTTCTCTTATCCAGTTATCAATCTTTTCAGCGTTAAGTTCTCTGTCATAAATTGGAAAATCAAATTTTACGTCTAATTTGATCAAAAAAGATTTCTTCTTCTTCTTATAAGGACTAGATTTATCAGAAGAAGAGGATGATGACGATGATGGTGATGATGGATGAGATGGTGGAGGAAGAATTCCTCCTTTCCCTTATCTTCATGATATTTAGGTGATGAAGTGCCTTCATCTTTTCTCTTCTTAAACTCGTGATACATCTCTTCCACCATTGCACGTATTGTCATGAAACTATCTAAGAATTGAGATTTTGACCCAAGCGGAGTTTCATCTACCATCCTTCTTTGTGAAAAGACCCTTCCAATCTTTGGATTGGCCTCAACAAGTTCACCTTCACCTCATTTGAGCCTCAACCTAGTAATAATTCAATCTCCACACAAACATATCAAACCTTAAAAACCTTACTACTCTGATACCACTTGATCTGTTAATGAAAAATGTACTATAGACTATGTGTGAATTTCCTTATGGTACTTAGTGCAACAGATCGAAAAGATTGTGAATAACATAAACACATAAACAACTTGAAAACACATTCAAACACATCAACACAGCCAAATTTAATAAAGGAGTTCACCATAATTTATAGCTACATTTCCTAGTCCTTTCTCTTCCAGTGCTAGCCTCTTTATTTTGTCTTCAAATTGATGTTACATGTATGAGCTCGAAAACAGAGTCTCAAATAAGAAAATATACATCACCACTATGTTCAACTTGAGATTTCGAGTCAAACAAGTATAAAATCAACCATATTTGGCCACTGTGACCTCTAGACCCCCTGGAATAGTCCAAAACCACCTCTTTCCCTGCAAAACCATCCTTTGTTTGGAAAAAACGACCTTCTGCCTACATAAAACCACCTCAGACTGTGTGCTGGTGGTAGGGAGGGTTTGACACCTGCAATAGTTTATTAAAAAATTTAGTTCGGCTTTGTTTCAAGCTTGAACTGCTAACATGTTGGCTCTATTTTGGTGATATGGTATTGATATACCATATGTAATTGCAATCTGTGATGAATGTGGGATAATGTGATAACATAAAATCAAGGATCGGGTGTCATGGGGTTCACCCTGACCATCCATCCTTTTTCCGGTGGATATCTTGACACCAGAATAAATACAAGTTTATCATATCCATTACCAAGTCCCGTCCGATCCAACGGCCATCGTGTCAGTCGTTCATCAATTATCTTGGCTGATCTCCACTGTCGATTAATCCCGCGTGATCCAATGGCTATCGCGTCATCCGCTCGCCAACTAGCTTGGACGATCTCCACCTTCGATGTGACTCATCCAATCGAATGGTTATCACACAAATTCTAGCATGACCAATATCAGATCGACAGCGCGTGAGAAAAGCGGTTTTCTTGTGCTACGTGTCACCCACGAAGGTTAATCGTATGAAATTTAGGAATACTATTTACCATTTTATAAGCGCACGAGATACTGCTTACTGCTTACGAATACTACTCTGTTCTGCTAACATGTGGCTTAATCTGAACTCTTCATTTCTTAACTTTATTTTGCGCGACTTAATCCTAGCTGTCTATCTCTATCACTCTCATTCGTTGATCTGACTTATCCAACAACTGTGCTTCATGGCTCTAATACCACTTTCATATGCATTTGAAGGCTTTGATCCGAAGGAAAAAGTGAATCCATTTTTGATCAAAATATTTCAGATCATATCATAATCATAGCCCCTACAACATGAAATATACTTAAGATTGAAGTATTCCTGAGAAACTCTTTCACTTGCACACTTGGTCCCTTGGTCCTCTCCTCATATATTTTTTGGCCTTCCTCAATACCTCAAACCGAAAAAAATAGTTAGAGCTTGTTGTATTCTTGGACGGGATCATAAAACCATTACTCCACTCAATATTGTGAGCTAATACCATGGTATTGACCCTTGGTATTCTTTAATCCTAAATTTCTTTGATTTTCCAACCCATACGCGCTTTTCTTCTTGTTAAAGTGTGTGCATAAGTATACGCCCTTTTTTGTTCAGAGAACCATCGTGCATACGCTACTTGGATAAGGTGAACCTGTGTATAGAACATAAACTGACTTAAAACATGCTTTTTATTCAACTTCTTGATTTTGATCTGTAGTCCTTTGTTTCAACTTCATGTTATTCTATACCATTGCCCTGTTACCTCTGAATTGACATGTTGTAATGTGATTTGCCCTTTATCAAATCTGAACTATCTTGAGTGAGTTTCCATAAAGGAAAACACCTATATCATAATGTCAACATATAAAACTAACAATAGCTTAGGTTTGTAGAGCATTGAAGTAGGGTTTGGAGATGAAACTCTTCAAGGCCATAAAAATGAAACTAGATCTACTAAACAATGTAAATCCATTGTGACATTGAAATTACCAGGAAATTTCCTCTAACATTGTAGTCAAGCACGCATTTACATTAGGAATCTATGGAGTGACATCCCCACTCTCAGGCTACTAGTGTCCATGAATTGTGCACATTACAAAGGGATCTCCTTGAGAGATGTTTAAATCACTTTTAACAATGTCTATGAATGGTTTGGAGTTAGTTACCCTGTCGACATGTATATTTCTAATCACGTGTCCGACAAGTTTTTTTATTTTCATGTAGTAATTTTAGTGTGCTTTTATCTAGGTAAATTACTTAGATGACTATGGGTAGAAATTCCCCATGGTACTTGAGGCAGACATTGATCACCATATCAGTGCTCTTGCAAGGTGACACTCATCCCCATCGAGGTCACTTTCACCGTTAAGGCTAATTTAAGGAGTTTGGGATAGCTACCACTCTAGTCCTTCATTATTCAAAGGTCCTTGGGAGTGTCATGTTTTGAAGTGTCTTGGATTTTAGGAGGTATTGTTTTATTAGTTTTATTTTTGAATCTCTTAGGGATTTTATAGTGTGTTCTATTTGGTCTGATTCGAGTTGGACATAGGGTTGCCTCAAATTAATTGGTTAAATAATAAAAATATATTCATTGTGGCTAACAAAAATAACTATTATTTTCAAATAATGTTAAACCTTTCTCTTAAAGAGGAAGTTACACCACCTAGAAGATGTAGGATAGCTCTGATATTGTAATAATTAGATAAAACATGAGTTGGGGTAGATAAAATTGGTTCTAGGGGGAAGACTTGTTCACTTTTGGGGTTATATATGAAATTTCATTGCCACACATAATCCCACCTTTAACTACCCCTCTCAATGCCATACTTGTACACTTGAGTGCTTGTTTTTCTAAACATTTTTCCTTGTACTTTCATTTGATATCTCATTAGAGGGGTTCTTCTACCATGGGGGAAATGAGCCCCTCATCGCCATCCACATAATGAGTACCTTCTATCATGTTGTCATTACCACAAGTCAATGTGATATGGCCCAATTCTCTAACATCAAGAACACCTCTCGTCTATATGGGGCACTTCACTAGTTGCTTTGATGACCCCTACAAGAGTGTCGTGTTTATTTGTAAGCATAACCTCATCCACCTTTGTGTTTATAATGGGGAAAAATATATGCAAACCAATGGGAGCCAGATGGTTTCCACCCGGATTAGCTATCGTAATGTTTTTGAAGCTTAATTCGAATGTATCTATTGAGGAGTGGTTGTCATTGAGGCCAAGTTAAGTCATTGATGGCAAGAAATATCAAGTTTAAGGGGCGATTGTTGAATTAAGATTGTCGAGCATGTCAACTCTTAGTCATTGATGTCAAGTATTAAGTTTTGGAGAATTCTTGTAAGTGATTTATCATTGATGCGTTGCAACCTAGTTTTAGTTCAAGGAGAAAAATGATATCTTTGAAGGAATTTCTCTTTATATTCCTCAGCTTCCATGAGAAATATAAGTGTTTAGTTAAATAGTGCTCTTAAAGATATTTCCAAAGATATATGGAACTTTATCTAACTCTAAAGGAAAAAAGAGAAAGACAAGGTTAAAATTGGTAGTTTAATTTGGCTAACTAAGAAAGGTTTCAAGGTTCATTTTTTTGCACACTATTAGACGACTAGATGATTATTCTAATTATGGATTAGTGTTAATCAATGGCCCCAACACTATGACATTTTTAAAGGTTTGATGATTTTTTTCTGAGGAAGCCAAGGATGGGATGACAACTTTGTTGATAATTGACAGAAATTGCACTTCACATTAATAACATAGCCCAAACACTACAACTCTGACTGATTTACCAAAGGAAGACTTAAAAAATGTACAGAGGATGAGATGATGTGGAAAATATATGATGTGGCAGAGGTGATAGGTGGAAAAATTTGATTGGATGACCATGAGGATGTGCCATAGAAGTGAACATGAAGACGTGGCATATAAATGATCATGAGGATGTGGGACAAGAGTGACTATGATGACATGGCATAAATGACATATATAGGTAGATGATGTGGCACATTAATAGCATGACATGTGGAAGGTGAATTATTCCTTTTGAGTGGAAAAGTAGTATTATTTTGGGTGACACATGGAACCTCCAATAGGACAACACATGGGAGGATAATGTCAACCAAATGTGTTAGTGACATGGTGTGATTTAAGGGTGTATTACTAAATAATATGGTGATTTAGTTTTTTGAATTTTAAACTATAGTAATTAGGTAGTAGCCTTTAATACGTGGCTAAATAATACTAGTTGATTTTCAAAAGATTGACTTAATGAATTCACCTAGAGAGTCGTGATTGCAATGATGCATGTGAATAGTTCCTTGAGGCTAGAGTGCTTGGTCACAGGACTTGGTGACATTGGACAAGGAAAGAAAAAGTGTTGTATTGAAGCAATGTAGCTTTGCGCGTTTTTGAGGGAAATCACTATTAATGCTACACTATTGGTCAAGAAGTTGACCGATAGTTGATAGAACAATGAGAGAACTGATCTACGGTCTTGATTAGGTCATCAAAATATTGTATAGAAGGTAAGAAATTCTATTGAATGAATACCCAAACTATAATCTTATTTGTGATATTAAATTTGAGGAGAATTTATTCAGTAAAATAGTCATGCATGTTGATACAGTCAAAAGAAAAAAAAATCTATGGGTGTGACCATGGAATTACACCCAAAGTTTTCATTGCACTAGATCTATAAAAGAAAAGGGAGAGCAACGTAGAGAGGTTAGTTATTCAAATGAATAATCAACACTGAGAAAAATAATAGTACCTAAATGAAAAACATTTAAGGATAAGAACTCGTAGAAACAATTATGAAGGAGTTCCAAGTATATGGGACCTGTGAGTTCTAAGGTACAAGTCTATTAACAAAAATTCAAAATAATGGGTTGAGCAATTAAGGAGGAGAACAATGCCATCTACATAAGGAATAACTATAAATGCAATTAATTTGATCGAATATTAAGAAGTGTAAGTATGAGAAGTGAGAAGAAAAATATTTGTAGTTCAATGTAAACAAGAAGAAAAGGCCAGAACTAGATCACAGAGGGAAGAAAGATAGATTGGAATACAAGAAAAAGGTGAAAGCATCAGACTATATAGTGCATGGAAGAAAATAAAGTTATAGTCAAGTCATGTAGTGTGAATGAGATCAAAAATTGTGGATCGGATATGTAAGATTTAGGCTGCAAAAAAGAAAATTAAGGGAATATTGACTAGAAAAGAATATTCTCAAGGAGATTTAATTGAATCAATGAATATAAGAAAGAATAGTGAGTTGCAAAAGAATGGATCATACATCTAAACATTTGATAATCAAGTTGCAGAAATGAAACTTATTAAAGAAAACATTGGAGATCTAGATTTGTGAAAGGATTTACTTGAATTTGAGAGTGAGAGGAATCACGTAATTGTAAAACAAGGAGAGACAAATTTGAGATTGAAATTTGATGAAATAGGGATATAAATGATTGTGCAAGTGTGTGCTTGCAAATCAAGTTGTTGGAGCCTCTTTTAGTTTGGTGCCTATAAGGATCAGGGGGTTGATGCTTCTTATAGGTTGGTTCCTATGAACAAGTGGAATCGTAACCTTTAGAAAGTTGGTGCTTGTGAAAATCAAGTGGGTTGGTGCCTCTTGAACGCTTACTATGAGGCTAATCCTAAGTGGATTACCAAAATTGGATTTGTTCAATGTTATGTGTTGCAAGACAACTAAAGGCATATCAAATAAGGTGATGAGAAATTATGAAGATGATAGTAAGTTGAAGAAAGAAAAACTCAAAGGCTTTAGAATGTGATTTGAAGAATTAAAGATGAAAGAGGATGAAGATATATTTAAGTTTTTCCTTAGATTAGGTCAGACAATGAATACCATCACAAGACTTGAAGAAAATGTGGAGGATTCCTTTATAGTTCAAACAATACTGAGATCTGCCAATCATAATTGAAGCTAAGGTATCAACTAGAGAAGTGATGCAAGATCTCAACACACTAAAGATTGATCGATTACATGGAATGTTGATAGCATATTAAATGCAAACATCCAAATTTAAACATATATCAAGGGAGGATTCATTCAAAGTGTATAGGAAGAGAAAGAATGAATTACAAGAATGTACCTATGAATTCAAGGAGGAAGAAAAGAAGTTCCTCAGAAGGTTGAAGAGAGGTTTTGGAAAATACAAAGGTAAGTTAGCATAAAAGTCTTTTAATTGTGGAGAAGTAGTTGTTATGCATCAAAATGTGCTTGCAGAAAGGAAATTCATGAAAGTTACCTTAAAGAGAAGAACAAATATAGGAAACTCAAAAAGGAAAGGAAACTCAAGAACAAGAGTTTCCATACTCAAGAAAATATCCCTTTAGAAGAAGAAGATGGGAAATCCTCTAGCAAAGAAGGAATAAAAGAAACAATGAAAGTAATGAAGGATTTTATGCTTATGTCCCTAGATAATTTAGATCAATAACAAAATGAATTTGATGAAGAAGATGCAGAAGTTGACCTTGAGGGTAAGTTGATTAGTGTTATGGCAGAAATTCAAAGACTTAGAAAAATAGAAGGAAATTCTTGTAAAAATGAATATTGAAAAGGATGAATCAAAATATTCATCACTTATAATTATAAAAATAAAGGTAGAAGAAACAAATTGACTTGAAGGGTACCTTATAGTAAAAACAAAAACAAAAAACCGAGTGTGAAAAGGTAGAGGAATAAATTGTCTCCCTCAGAAAAGAATTGGGAAAGACCAAGGGCTAGCTGAACCAAAATATACAGTTTATTAAAGAATCCAATAAGATATAGGATATTATAGGTATCCACATATCTCCTCTCATAAAAAATGGTCTGGGATATGAAAGAGACTCGAGTAATAAGGAGTATTAAAGGAAAGGAACAATTAGCTATGTTGAAATAATGAAAGGTTTAGTAAACAATGCACCCCAAGGAAATCAACAACTAAGAAAAGAAAATGACAATAATTAAAGGTACATATCAACGATTTGAATGGCCATAGAGTACAGGTAAGGAACCAACAAAACAATTTTTTCTACCACAAAGAATGCTATTCAAGAACCAACAGAGCATATCCACAAAGACAACTTGCTTTTAGGTGCCAAAACATTTTCAATTTTTATTGTTTTTCTTGTACAAATTTTGGACATAAAGTTATACAATGTAGAGCTTATATTGAAAGAAATCAGTTAAGAAATAATAGAAGTGAGTATTATTAGTTAAATAGAAGTGATAGGCTTGTATTCATAGCAAAATAGTGTTAGGGACAACAATCCATTTGTTCCCTTATTTAATAATGTAGAATGTTACAATTGTCACAATTATAGGCACATATTTGCTGAGAGCAGGATGAGCAATTTGAGAACTCCTAAGTTTAAACAAAATCAAGAAAATCAAAATATCTAGAGAAAGAAAAATGATAAAAAGGAAGAATGTGGCATCATGATGTATGCTCATAATAAAGAGAGTCACTAGCATGTGGATAGTTGATGCTACGAGCACATGACTAGAGATAGGAACAAATACCTATCACAAAATGAAAATAAGACAAGAAGTGTAATTGTTTACAAGGATCTATTATTTTTTGTAGCATTGGAGGTATTCTAGTCTCGAAACTTTGTGGAGAGGATAAAACACATGAGTTCTCCATAACCCATAAATTGTTTCTGGAACTGCCACATAGAAGTGTCTTAAATAGATTATTATCCTATTTAAAAATATTTCCTAAGTCTAAACTCAAGAAATATGGTTAATTTATCAAAATTAATTGAGATAAGGTGAGAATCATCTAGAATCTCACACAGATCATCTCCAATATGATCTTCGCCCTTGATTATGTTTTAATATTAGACATTATTTCTCCAACAAAGGATTGTAAGAAGAAATTGATGCCTAGATGGAGAATGCACATGAAGGGTTTGATTTCATTAGGGAGTTCAATTTTCCAGAGGTAGCAGCTGGAAGAGTTTGACTGAGAGAAGGAAGTAGAGATAGAGGGGAAGAGACAATGAGGTTGGATGAAGATTTCTAGATTTGGTGAGTGCATTTGCATAGAGGTAGAGATAGCCACAGTGAGGTTGTCACAGGGGTTACGCAGAAGCCTCCAAAGGTAGTGGGATTTTGTTGGAAAAAAGACGAGTTTTAGTTTCGAAGGTCTAGAAATGATTCCAAAAGGCTGGAGAGAGAATGTTTTAGCTAGTGTCAGACAAGAAGGCTACGGGAGTAGGAGATTCAGAAAGTGTGTGGAAAGAGACTACATAAGGGGGATGTAGTCCTACGTAGATTAGTTTGGATGACTCATTTGGAGCTGCAGCTAGAGATAAAATTTACCTGTGGGGTAAGGAAAATTCCTCACTAGATTTTCCAGTATTTTACTTTGTAGGATTTCCAGATTCTCTATATATTTGTACTCATATTTTCTCTCACTGTTGCATAATAATAAAAATCCTCAACTACTACATCAGTTTTCCCAAGTTAGGTTTTTTTGGGGAGATTTGTCCAAAAACAACTGTGTAAATTTTTATGTGTGTGTGTGTTAGTATTTTCTCAGTTTCCAGCATTTTTTTTTTTTTCTACAGTTTATTTTTGAGGGATGCCGTGTGAATTATTTAGTATTTGACGTAGCAAATAAATTGTTAAATTAATTAACAATTAGAAGAATAGTTTCCAGTTGCTGCAATAGGATTTTGAATTTTGAAATTTTCATGTGGTATTGAAGCATGACTGATCTGTCGTGAAGCCGAAAAGAAGAGAAGGGAATTTTGGTGTTCAGAGGAAGTAGCAGGACAAAATTCTTAGTGTTTGGATAGTACCTAGACATGTAGATTGAATTGTTGGGCAATGGTTTGATTTTCAGTGGTAGGTTTGTATAAAAATAAATCTATCCAAACAAGTTATTCTAGTAGCCAAAGGGAGCAACAACAACTTAGATTTTCGTTGGGAAGATTCCTTGGTTAGACTCAGAGGATTTTGCAGTAGTTTGCAGTAGTAGAATCAACATTGAGTGGATGATAAAAGCACACATAATAGATGGAAAATTTCTCTTTGGGGACTTCTAGTTTCATAAGTTAAAAACTTCCAAGCAGATTGGCAATAGCAGCTAGCATGATTGTGCATTCTAGAAGGGAGTGAAAAGAATAGTGAAACAACCAAGCATAGGGAAAGAGGGAGTTTTTGAAGAAATTATTGAGATGGCCACAACTGGGCTTAGAGATCATATTAGATTGGAGGGAGCCTCCAACTATGTCATTTGGAAGGCTAGGATTTCCTTCCTTCTAGATGAGCACGGCTTAAATACTATATAGATAATCTGGTAACATTACCTTAGGACCCTAATCAATTGAAGGAGTACAAAAACGAAATGGTGAAAGATAAGTAAATAATCTTGGATTAAGTCTGAGATCATATAGTCTCACAGATATCAGGGTAGAAAATGACCAAAGAGATGTGGGATAGTCTTTCCATGCTATATTAGAGTTCTTCCGAGTAGCCCAAGATGTTTCTATAGGAGAAGTTGAGGAGCATAAGGATGTAGAAGGGTGGGGGCATATACACATTCCTCACTTGGATTTAGGAGGTCATAGATCATCTAGCACTCATTGGGGAGGTGTCCCAACCTACAAAGCTTGTATGACTAGCACTAAATAGTATCTTAAAGGATTGGTAGGTATTTGTCCACAGTATTTTGGGCAGAGGCACATTTCCAAGATGGGACAAGATGTGGGCCGATCTACAACAAGATTAGTTGAGGTGTGATCTATTGAAGAGTATCATCAGTGGAAGCAACAATAATGACCCGAAGAGTGAGAAGGAAGAGGAAAATGTTGCCTTGGCATCGAAGGGTTCTATCCAGGGACAAGGGGGAGCAGAAGAAGAAGAAGAAGAACCTATCAAAGGTCAAGTTCTCCAAGTGCGCTGAGTTTGGAAACTACAGTATGTAGCGTCCTCTCAAGAATAAGGGAAAGTGGGAGAAGTAGGACCAGGCGACAACATCAGCTGAGATTGACAAGTTGTCCTCCAGGTTGGAGGAAGACTTTGCTATGATGGTAGATATACCTCCAGGAGTGAGGTGGGCCAACATGGAGTTGTAGTCTAGAACCACAAGGTTTGGGAAAGATACTTGAGGTGTCCTCCTCATGGATCATTACCTTACTACGGGGACCCACAATATTCAGTAGCAGGATAGATTAGTGTCAATGATGCAGTCAGATTCTAGGGTGATAGTTTCAGACTAGTAGTAGTTAGGTGTTGAGAAGCACAGTGCAATCTTGGCAGCAGTGCAGAGTGGCATAGTGCAGAGTCAACAACAACACAAATTATTCACTCGACAATGTGGTAGATAGTAGCAGTCAAGACTAGGGAGACAAATGAATCATAATAAACACAATGGATTTAGTATTTAGGATTCTTCTGAGATGCAGTAGTTACATTTGCAACAACAGTTGAGAGGGAGTTGTAGTGTAGATGAAAGGTTGACGACAATATGGTAGTGTTAGCAACAACACAGATGCAACATTTGAGTTGCAAATTGGTTGTTGGGAATCATGAATATAAATCAATAATCTGACAGAAGGTTGTGTAGAGACAGTGTGTTTTAGCAAGATGTGAAACACTAGACTTGGAGAGAACACCTTCCTCACTAAGAGGGAGTGTTAGTTTCTACAGCCTCAAAGGTGTCAGAGTCTCAAAACTTTGTGGAGAGGCTAAACACATGAGTTTTCCATAACCTGTAAATCGTTTATATAAATTCTACCTAGAAGTGTCTAAATTAGATTAGTAGCCTATTTTTAAATGTTTTCTAAGTCTAAACTTAGGAAATATGGTTAATTAATCATAAGTAATTGAGATAAGGTGAGAAACATATATAAACATACAAGGGCCAAATTGGATATCATCTTGGCCCTTGATTATGTATTAATCTTGGTTGCTGGTGCTTTAACAAAGGATTATAAGAAGAAGTCAATGGGTGGATGGAGAACACACTTAAGGGGTTCTATTTCCTTAGAGAGTTTGATATTAGAAACGCAACAACTAGAAGAGTTTGAGCCAGAGAAGGAAGCAGAGATAAAGAGGGGCGAAGATAGTGAGGATGTAGGAAGCTTTCCAAATCCGGTGAGTGTATTTGCATAGAGGAAAAGATAGTCACAGTTAGTCTCATGCATGGGTTTGGTGGAAGCCTCTATAGGAAGTCAGATGTTTTTAGAAAGAATATGAGTTTCAAATCCAGAGGCAAGGAAAGGTTCAAGAAGGTCGAAGGGACAATTTCATAGCAAGTAGAAGATGAGACAAATACAAGAGAAACTAATTCAAGTTGTGCATGGGAAGATATTGCGCAAGGGTGACACAAGCCTATGTAGATCAGTTTGGATGACTCACTTAGAACTATATTCAGAACCTGAATTTGCCTATGGGGTGAGGAAAATTCCTCACTATATTTTTTCCAGTAATTTATTTATTTATTTAATTTTTTTCTACTAGAATTGATATATTTGGCATCTAGTTGCACTCATATTTTCTCTCACTATTGCATAATAATAAAAACCCTTAGCTGTTGCACCGATTTTCCCAAGTTGGGTTTTTTAGGGACATTCATCCGAAAATAACTATGTAGACTTTTATGTGTGTATGCTAGTATTTTCTCAGTTTTTAGCGCTATTTTATTATTTGCGAAGGTTAATTGTGAATAATTTCGTACTTTCCATAACAAATAAATTTTTAAACTAATTAAAAATTAGAAGAATAATTCCCAATTCCTACAATAGGATTTCAGTTTTGAAAATTTCACATGGTATCTGTTGTATAGGTAAATCCCCTCTACGGATAGAGGCGATCCCTACTAGCCCAACAGGGGTCTAGCAACAATCGAACAATGCTACACTGCAGGTTCCTAGTTGTAATTAACAAGTGGGTGAGAATAACCTACTTGGATTCCAACGCTTGTTTTTCGAAGAGATACTCCTCTCGCTCCTTCGCTCCAGCCGATCACAATTCCCCACTATCCTCACGGACGAACACCTGCACAAGCAAAAGAGAGCAAACAAAGCGTAAAATCTACTAAAAACAACTATGTATCAGTCAGGAAGGATACAATTTACATTAATCATTCATAGGACAAATGGAAATGGAACCATAAGAGTAGTCATCTATCTTTATTAATCAAAAAGTAGAGTAAGGTACAACCGAAGTCTTGACGCTGAGTCCTTCTCTAGAGGGTCCAGCCAGCATGTCTTCCAAGCATTCACCTTTGAAGCAAATCTCCCAAGTCAAAGAGGTCTCTCTCTCACATACAAGGCAACAAGCTCATGACCTTCCTCAAGCTCAAAGCAATCCTCACACAACACACCAAAGGCCTACAAAGAGTAGCACTAATGCACTAAGAATTCCTCAATCCCAGTCTATATCTTCCAGACTAGCTGCTCATGGGCAATGGAGGAGGCTTATAAAGGAGAAGGAGTCTCCTTGAATAGGTAAAGGATAAGCTTCCCTCCAAGATAAGTGGATGGTCAGTCGAACAGACATGCCAAAGAAAGGATGGAGACCTCAACAATGCTAATAACCAAGTCTGGAGGGATCTGGAGGTTGGTTGTTAGAACAAATTCGCCCAAACAGGATCAGCGCGGGTGAGACACTGGGCTGGCGCGCTGACATCACAGATCAACTATAGAGGAGGTCTGGTCAGCGCTCAACAGTACAGACGGAGGGCGCGCTGTCTGCAAAGAGGGTTTTTTAGCCATTTCAGGGAGCATGGGCTTAGGTGAATGTGGTTTTACAACACAGTAGGTAGACTGACATGATGGCAGTGACATTTTACTGTGTAACACCCCCGAGCCCCCAAAATTTGGGGTTTCCATGCAGCGCCCCGGCGCCCAAAATTTGGGGTTTCCTCCCAGCGCCCAAAATTTTGGGTTTCCATGCGGCGCCCAAAATTTGGGGTTTCCATCCGGCGCTCAAAATTTGGGGTTTCCACCCGGCACCCAAAATTTGGGGTTTCCACCTGGCGCCCAAAATTTGGGGTTTCCACCC
>APFE031099965.1:101325-140744 GCA_000404065.3 Pinus taeda
TACGGGAGTAGGAGATTCAGAAAGTGTGTGGAAAGAGACTACATAAGGGGGATGTAGTCCTACGTAGATTAGTTTGGATGACTCATTTGGAGCTGCAGCTAGAGATAAAATTTACCTGTGGGGTAAGGAAAATTCCTCACTAGATTTTCCAGTATTTTACTTTGTAGGATTTCCAGATTCTCTATATATTTGTACTCATATTTTCTCTCACTGTTGCATAATAATAAAAATCCTCAACTACTACATCAGTTTTCCCAAGTTAGGTTTTTTTGGGGAGATTTGTCCAAAAACAACTGTGTAAATTTTTATGTGTGTGTGTGTTAGTATTTTCTCAGTTTCCAGCATTTTTTTTTTTTTCTACAGTTTATTTTTGAGGGATGCCGTGTGAATTATTTAGTATTTGACGTAGCAAATAAATTGTTAAATTAATTAACAATTAGAAGAATAGTTTCCAGTTGCTGCAATAGGATTTTGAATTTTGAAATTTTCATGTGGTATTGAAGCATGACTGATCTGTCGTGAAGCCGAAAAGAAGAGAAGGGAATTTTGGTGTTCAGAGGAAGTAGCAGGACAAAATTCTTAGTGTTTGGATAGTACCTAGACATGTAGATTGAATTGTTGGGCAATGGTTTGATTTTCAGTGGTAGGTTTGTATAAAAATAAATCTATCCAAACAAGTTATTCTAGTAGCCAAAGGGAGCAACAACAACTTAGATTTTCGTTGGGAAGATTCCTTGGTTAGACTCAGAGGATTTTGCAGTAGTTTGCAGTAGTAGAATCAACATTGAGTGGATGATAAAAGCACACATAATAGATGGAAAATTTCTCTTTGGGGACTTCTAGTTTCATAAGTTAAAAACTTCCAAGCAGATTGGCAATAGCAGCTAGCATGATTGTGCATTCTAGAAGGGAGTGAAAAGAATAGTGAAACAACCAAGCATAGGGAAAGAGGGAGTTTTTGAAGAAATTATTGAGATGGCCACAACTGGGCTTAGAGATCATATTAGATTGGAGGGAGCCTCCAACTATGTCATTTGGAAGGCTAGGATTTCCTTCCTTCTAGATGAGCACGGCTTAAATACTATATAGATAATCTGGTAACATTACCTTAGGACCCTAATCAATTGAAGGAGTACAAAAACGAAATGGTGAAAGATAAGTAAATAATCTTGGATTAAGTCTGAGATCATATAGTCTCACAGATATCAGGGTAGAAAATGACCAAAGAGATGTGGGATAGTCTTTCCATGCTATATTAGAGTTCTTCCGAGTAGCCCAAGATGTTTCTATAGGAGAAGTTGAGGAGCATAAGGATGTAGAAGGGTGGGGGCATATACACATTCCTCACTTGGATTTAGGAGGTCATAGATCATCTAGCACTCATTGGGGAGGTGTCCCAACCTACAAAGCTTGTATGACTAGCACTAAATAGTATCTTAAAGGATTGGTAGGTATTTGTCCACAGTATTTTGGGCAGAGGCACATTTCCAAGATGGGACAAGATGTGGGCCGATCTACAACAAGATTAGTTGAGGTGTGATCTATTGAAGAGTATCATCAGTGGAAGCAACAATAATGACCCGAAGAGTGAGAAGGAAGAGGAAAATGTTGCCTTGGCATCGAAGGGTTCTATCCAGGGACAAGGGGGAGCAGAAGAAGAAGAAGAAGAACCTATCAAAGGTCAAGTTCTCCAAGTGCGCTGAGTTTGGAAACTACAGTATGTAGCGTCCTCTCAAGAATAAGGGAAAGTGGGAGAAGTAGGACCAGGCGACAACATCAGCTGAGATTGACAAGTTGTCCTCCAGGTTGGAGGAAGACTTTGCTATGATGGTAGATATACCTCCAGGAGTGAGGTGGGCCAACATGGAGTTGTAGTCTAGAACCACAAGGTTTGGGAAAGATACTTGAGGTGTCCTCCTCATGGATCATTACCTTACTACGGGGACCCACAATATTCAGTAGCAGGATAGATTAGTGTCAATGATGCAGTCAGATTCTAGGGTGATAGTTTCAGACTAGTAGTAGTTAGGTGTTGAGAAGCACAGTGCAATCTTGGCAGCAGTGCAGAGTGGCATAGTGCAGAGTCAACAACAACACAAATTATTCACTCGACAATGTGGTAGATAGTAGCAGTCAAGACTAGGGAGACAAATGAATCATAATAAACACAATGGATTTAGTATTTAGGATTCTTCTGAGATGCAGTAGTTACATTTGCAACAACAGTTGAGAGGGAGTTGTAGTGTAGATGAAAGGTTGACGACAATATGGTAGTGTTAGCAACAACACAGATGCAACATTTGAGTTGCAAATTGGTTGTTGGGAATCATGAATATAAATCAATAATCTGACAGAAGGTTGTGTAGAGACAGTGTGTTTTAGCAAGATGTGAAACACTAGACTTGGAGAGAACACCTTCCTCACTAAGAGGGAGTGTTAGTTTCTACAGCCTCAAAGGTGTCAGAGTCTCAAAACTTTGTGGAGAGGCTAAACACATGAGTTTTCCATAACCTGTAAATCGTTTATATAAATTCTACCTAGAAGTGTCTAAATTAGATTAGTAGCCTATTTTTAAATGTTTTCTAAGTCTAAACTTAGGAAATATGGTTAATTAATCATAAGTAATTGAGATAAGGTGAGAAACATATATAAACATACAAGGGCCAAATTGGATATCATCTTGGCCCTTGATTATGTATTAATCTTGGTTGCTGGTGCTTTAACAAAGGATTATAAGAAGAAGTCAATGGGTGGATGGAGAACACACTTAAGGGGTTCTATTTCCTTAGAGAGTTTGATATTAGAAACGCAACAACTAGAAGAGTTTGAGCCAGAGAAGGAAGCAGAGATAAAGAGGGGCGAAGATAGTGAGGATGTAGGAAGCTTTCCAAATCCGGTGAGTGTATTTGCATAGAGGAAAAGATAGTCACAGTTAGTCTCATGCATGGGTTTGGTGGAAGCCTCTATAGGAAGTCAGATGTTTTTAGAAAGAATATGAGTTTCAAATCCAGAGGCAAGGAAAGGTTCAAGAAGGTCGAAGGGACAATTTCATAGCAAGTAGAAGATGAGACAAATACAAGAGAAACTAATTCAAGTTGTGCATGGGAAGATATTGCGCAAGGGTGACACAAGCCTATGTAGATCAGTTTGGATGACTCACTTAGAACTATATTCAGAACCTGAATTTGCCTATGGGGTGAGGAAAATTCCTCACTATATTTTTTCCAGTAATTTATTTATTTATTTAATTTTTTTCTACTAGAATTGATATATTTGGCATCTAGTTGCACTCATATTTTCTCTCACTATTGCATAATAATAAAAACCCTTAGCTGTTGCACCGATTTTCCCAAGTTGGGTTTTTTAGGGACATTCATCCGAAAATAACTATGTAGACTTTTATGTGTGTATGCTAGTATTTTCTCAGTTTTTAGCGCTATTTTATTATTTGCGAAGGTTAATTGTGAATAATTTCGTACTTTCCATAACAAATAAATTTTTAAACTAATTAAAAATTAGAAGAATAATTCCCAATTCCTACAATAGGATTTCAGTTTTGAAAATTTCACATGGTATCAAAGCATGAGTGATCTATCTGGAAGCTCAAAAGTGGAGAAGGGAATTTCTCTATTCAAAGGAAGCTGCAGGCCAAAATTCTTAGAGATCGTGTAGTACCTAGATAGGTAGTTCAAATTTCTAGGCAAGGGTTTGATCTTTAGTTACAGGTTGGTAGAAAAAATCATATGTCCATAATAGTGATTCCAACAGTTAGATGGAGTAGAATCAGCTCGAATTTTTCACTAAGAGATTCCTTGGTTGGAAACAGAGGGTTTTAACTTTTCCAGTAGCATAATCAACATAGGGTGGAAGATAAAAGAACACACAATAGAGGGAAATGTTCTCTTAGGGACTTTGAGTTTCAAAAGTTCAAATTTTCCAGGAAGATTGGTAGTAGTAGCTATGAGGGTTTCACATTCTAGAAGGGAGTGTGAATAATATAGAAACATCCAAGCATAGGGAAGGAGGGATCGTTTAGAAATTTTTTTGATATGTACACAACTGGGCTTAGAGACCAAGACAGGTTCGAGGGAGCCTACAATTATGCCATATGGAAGGCTAGGATGTCCTTCATTCTAGATGAGCATGGCCTAAAAGACTATATGGATAATGTGGTATCAATACCCCAGGACCCTAATGAGTTGAAGGAGTATAGAAGAGAAATGATGAAGGAAATGTGAATGATCTTGGATGGATTCCGAGATCATATAGTCTCACATATATCAGGGCAAAACACGGACAAGGATATGTAGGATATTCCATGGTATATTAGAGTTCTTTCGAGCAGTGGATGATGTTTCTCTAGGAGGAGCTAAGGAGAATAAGGATGCCAAAGTGTGAGGGCATAGATCCCTTCCTCACTTAGATTCAGGAGGTTATAAATCAACTAGCAATCATTGGGGAGGCACCCCAACCTAGAGAGATTCTATGAATGACACTAAATAGTTTCTAGTAGGATTGGTATGTATTTTTTACAAAGTGTTTTTGGCAGAGACACATTGCTAATATGGGATAGGATATGGGTCGATCTACAACAAGAGTAGTTGAGGCATGCTCTATTTAAGTGTACCATCAGTGGAAGCAATAATAAGGGCCTGAAGAGTGAGATGCAAGAGGAAAATACAACCTTAGCATTGAAGGTTTCCAACCAGGTGATGAGGCTCATCAATAGGTACATTATAAGGGTCATGATGATATCATCCAACTTTAGAACTATCTCTTCCTCACATTTATTTGCAATTTTTGTTATATTATGCTTAATGAGAAGGATAAAAGATGTTTTCTATGTCATGTGACCTAACATGGTTTAATTGCAGGAAATGGAGCAATTTTTAGATGATTTCTATGCAGGGGCTCAGAGTAGACAACAAGGAGAGATACTAGGGGGTTTCGACTTCTTTAACTCCTTCAATCAACCCAATATCACAATACTATGTCTCATCAGCTCGAGCTCATTGGCATCCAATAAAGATGATATCATTGGTAGCCATTCAAGTGCAGTTAATAAGGAACACAATCCACCATTCTTGAGTTGTGGGAGACAAATAATCCTATTTTCTAGGGAGCTTCTAGTAGCTACCCTATTTTATAAATAAACATGTACAAGAGCCCACTAGGTTTCGAATTTTGTTTTTAGCTAGGTTGTTATTGAGCTCAAGTAATTCACATTATTAATTTTTACTGTTATGTGATGTATTAAACATTAATGCAATGATAATGAGAAGTTGCCTACTGGTTCATCATTGAGTTAGTTCCATAGGTTTGAGACTCCTGGTTTTGGGTCCAATTCGAATGGATTAGGTCCCTCTTGTGCATTTGTATCTCTTCTTAGTTCAGAGTGCTTATTAGTTTCTTACATTTCATTAGAGAATAATCCATCAGAAATATGTGATTGCAACTTCTACCTCATCTCTCTCACGAGAGCATGAATAAAAGGATTTATAACCACAGTCTAAAAAAGTATTGTGTTTATGATTTCATGGAAGAAGACTAATGTTGGTTCTCTTGTTTTCATGTTATTTCTATAGCTTAGGAATTGAATTATTGATTATGTTAGAGTTTTGGCATAGATTAGATAAAATTTAAATTCAACTCATCTTTTCCACTATTAGTTGTTTCATTTTGTCAGTGATCAATGACTATATGCATGTGATTATTGTAGAGAGATTTTGGATTTGCAAGAAAGGGAACCTTCACCACCTCCACATTGGACTTCCTCATCTTCCCTTGTGAATCCAAAATTTTTTCCTAAAGGTTATGTTCATGAGATCATTTTCCTAGACCACCGCAAGCATCTCTCCTAGTGCAAAACAGTTGATCTTGGCTATGGGATTTAGCCACCCTTCATTCATTTGCCTCAACCTCCATCCACCTTTCCATACCTTGAACCCATCATTTCCACCTGATAAACCTTCTCGACAACCTTCCTGTAGCAATATAGGCCTTCTTGTAGCAATACAAGGCACTTGTAGTAACATCCTGTAGCACACTAGTATAAACTATTTCTTCACCAGTTTTTACCTTGCTACAATTTGGACTTATTTTAGAAGGATTTTGACCCCAAACTATGACTCCATGATCAAGGGAAACTCCTAGGCCACTCTAACCCCTCCTTCTCCTACACTGCAAAACACAATAGCTATAGTTCCTTTATCACAAATTTGGCACAAATATAACATTGATTGATATGAAAGTGTGAGCTAGATAGATGATACATAGAAATTTAAGTTATGAGTTTGTATGTTAGCTTCTTGTATGCAAGTAGATTTGATACCTAGATGGTTGATTGAAAGATAATGTAGTTTTCTTTCTACAGGTAGTGTAGCTCTTTTATTTTCATGAATTGATTCAATAGCATTTGTAGGTTGAAGTTAATAACATCATAGTTATATGTAGCTTCTAAATTTCAACTTCATTAGCTAGTTTTCATTCTAATTCAGTAGATGAAATGGTCTTGGAGAATTATTTATCAATTGTCCTAGTTGAGGGTGGCATGCGTGGAATCTCATATATCATGCATATAGCACTGTCACCTCGAAGTTTTTACAAACCCTAGGTCGATAAGTAGAGTTGAGGAGACCTTAGGAGTTGCAACACTCTTTGTGCAATACCAGAGCACACCATTTTTTGGCGCCATTGTCAAGGAGGTGTCTTGGTAGATGTTATTTCTTCTTAGGCATTATTTTATGTTCTGCATACCATTTTGAAAAGGCAACATAAAATAAAAAGAGAAAAAAAGTATGTCATGCCTCGTAGGAGTAGAGATACTCAAGGAAAATTCTTACCAAACACCCCCACACCCTCCAGTAGTCAGCCTCCACTCTTCTTCAATGATTGTCAACTTCCCTCTCTGACTACAGGGGAGTTAGAAGACCCTCTACATGAGAAACCTAAAATATTTCAAGACCCTATTAGGGAAGAAGAAGAACCCACTTCACCTATGCAACCTATGGCTAGAAACAAGAACAATAAGGTTTTCCCTATCAAAGAGACTAATGGAGAGGCTAGAATGAAGAATATAAGCCCTACTTCCCTTCCCCACTTCCATGGATTAAAATCTGAGGATCCCGATACATTAGTGCTTAAATTTGATGTTGTATGTAGGACCTATGACTATGCCTCTGATGACCAGAAGTTGTAGTTATTCCCCTCTACCCTTAAAGATGCAGTGCTATGATGGTTTATGGGTATACCTATGGGTAGCATCAATACTTGGCCTCAAAGGAAATGATCCTTCAATGACAAGTACAGGGACTATTGTAGCTCCAAACAAACCAAGGAAGAAATATTCAAAATGACTTTTGGACTTGACGAATCCCTAGAAGACTACGAGGAGATATTTCAACTCAGTTATAGGAGGGTCATATGCACCCTTGATATTGAATCACTTAGAATAGTTCTGCTCTGAGGGATTAGGGAATACATGTTGGAGACACTCAACATGTTGTCTGGGGAAGATATCTATCATTTATCCTATGATTAAGTTAAAATTATGTTTAAGAATCACTCTAGGGTTGCTAGAAAAAAGGGTAGGGCTAGTCAAGGATTGACTAATTTCTCTCCTTCTACAACATCCAACAAGAATGAGATTGGCAACATGTTGGAATTTAAAAGTGAAATGTTGCATACCTTTACTTTGAAAATGGATATAATGCAGATCAAGAAGAAATGAGAGGAAGCAAAGAGGGCCCTAGCCATTGTTTCCCTAAATGCACTAGAAGGAACCCTAGAAATGAATGCCTATTAAATGTCATAGAGGCTTGCTAAGTCTGAGAGGAAAACCATGCCACAGATAAATTCCCTTCTTTTCCTAGGTTAAATTTTTCATACAAAGGGGAAGAAGTTGGAGCTGAGAAGCTCTACTTTATAAATCAAAGGAGGCCTCAAGGACCTAGTCCATACTAGCAGGGCATGCAAGTTCCATCTTACTCTTCTTACCATCCCAACCAGAATGCACCCTTGCCACCTTGGTACTCTTCCACTCATCCATCACTGTTCACACCTCCTTCTTGGCCTTATTCTCCTCAATATCCTCCTCAACCTATTAATCAACCATTTCAACCATATTCTCTCCAACCTTGTTAATGGAAAAACCCATCACAAGGGTGGAGGCCTCAACTCAATCAACCTCCTGCTGTACTACCTCCACCTCAGCCTCAACCAAAAATCACTCATCCTGCTCGACTCAAAAAACTGTAGATGCCTACTCAACCCCATCCGAACCTAAATAGCAAGAAAGCACAACAGGTTTATAATGGAGAGACATCTTACCATGCCTATGATCTAGAGATCCAAGAGATCAAGCTTAGGTCTGGAAGAGTACTTCTAGATAACCATCCACCATCTCCACTTGAATAAATTGAAGAGGAAAATTATGAGAGTACCCCTAAAGTAAATCCACCTCCTTTTCAAGAGAGATTGATCCACCCTAGCTAGAATAACCTAGAAGAGAATGAACTTCTAGGAGAATTGAAGAATCTGTGTGTTAAAATACCCCTTCTCCAGGCTATTAAGTATGTTCCCATCTATAATAAGCCTATCAAGGAGAAATGTTTCAAACACCATGGGAGAAGAAAAAGAGGCACCCCCACCATCAATTTTATTGGTCAATTATCCGATTTGATGTTGGGGAGAGTGATTAGTCCAAAATATTTAGACCCTGGAAGTCTAGTAGTAGATGCGCATATTGATGGAATCATTGTCCCACATACCCTAATTGATCTTTCGGTTGCCATCAATGTGATGACTAAATAAATGACTATAAATCTAAACCTCCAAGGAGATTTGTGAAGGACAACTATAGTGTTGTGACTTGTAGATAGATCTATATTAGCTCCTCAGGGAGTTGTTGAGGATGTCATGGTCTCCATTGAATCTTAGGAGTATCCTACTGACTTGTTGTTCCTCCATCCAAAAATCAACTTCAATGGCTATCCTCTCATCTTGGGAAGCCATTGGTTGGCACTGCTAATACTTACATTAGTTGCAAGGATGGGAACATGACCATTAAGAATGGACATTTATCTAAATAATTGGTATTGTATCCTCGTACTTAGCCATTCATTAAACATGACTTACCCTTGTTGCTAGAAGAGGAGGAGGTATGAAATGTACATACAACATCTTACCCAATTTATACCCTAGATGTTTTTATGGTGGGGGGGGGGGGGGGGGGGAATCCGACGAAGATGACCTCATTGACCAAATCCTTCAGAGCCAACCCCCCAATACCATGCCTCTTGATGAGCCAGTGAAAGAATATGAGAGTAGTATTTGGACTATATTATTCTTTGTTGACCCAAGTCCTTCCCATGTCAAATTTGTACAATTTGGCACATCTAGAACCTTGAATATTAACCCCTCTCTCTCAGCTAAAAAAGAATAGAAATTGTGTAAGATTTTGAGAGAGCACTTAGATGCCTTTACTTGGAAGTATAAAAAAATTAAGGGGGTGTATCCCTTGGTTTGTAATCATCACATACAGATCAAGGAGGGATGGAAACCTATGCGCCAACCTTAGGGGAGAATGGAACTAGCCCTTAAGGACTTAGTAAAGCAAAAGTTACAACATTTGTTGGATGTTGGATTCATATACCCCATATCAGATAGTGAGTGGGTGTCCCCTCTAGTATTAGTCCCAAATAAGAATGGGAAGTGGAGGATCTATGTGGATTACAAAGAATTGAACAAGGCCAAAAAGAAAGACCACTTCCCTTGACTTTCATTGATCAAGTTTTATATGTTCTTGAAGGGAAGAAGTTCTTCCCTTTCCTGGATGGATTTAGTGGCTACAATTAGACCTAAATCAGCCCTGAAGATCAATACAAGACTACATTCACATGTCCTTGGGGTACCTCTTCTTATAGGGTCCTCCCATTTGGTTTATGCAATGCTCCTGCCACTTTTCAAAGGGAAATTCTTGGCATATTTTCTACACTTTTCCATTATTTTGTGGAGATCTACATGGATGATTTCACTCCCTATGGGTGTGACTTCCTAGTGGCTCTCTCTAATCTAGGTAAAGACTTGAGAAAATGCATTGAAATGAACCTCTCGCTTAGTTCTGATAAATATGAATTCTTAATGAATGTAGGGATTGTTCTTGGCCATTCAATATCTCAGGGGGGGATACAATTGGACCTAAACAATATTTAAATCATAAAATGGCTCCCTACTCCTCAAAATAAGAGGGATGAAAGGAGTTTCTTAGGCTTAGCTATATATTATAGGAGGTTTATCAAGGATTTCAGAAAATTGGCTTCACTATTGTTTGGATTTCTATCAAAGGGCTCATCATTTTGTTGGACAAGTAGCTACCAAGAGGCCCTTGAGATATTAAAACAGAAATTGACCACTGAACCCATACTTAGGGCTCCCAATTGGGATCTGCTTTCCATATCCATATTGATGCATCAAACAAAGATGTGGGGGCTGCCTTGGGTAAAATATATGATAAGTTACCCTATTCCATTTATTTAATTAGTAAAAATTTGTTTAAGGTTGAATTGAACTACACTGTCACTGAAAAATAGCTCTTAGTTGTTGTACACTTCTTAAGAACATTTAGGCACTACATCACTGGATACCAAACCTTTGTCCATACTGATCATGCAACTATTAAATATTTGATGAATATGCTTGATTGGAATGCCAGAATCGTTGGATGGTTCTTATTGTTACAACATTTCCATTTGACTATCATGGATAAGCCAGGAAATGAAAATCTAGTTGTAGATTCTTTGTCTAGACTTACTTTTCCTATAAGTGATGAAAGGATGGTTGATGATCAACTTCCAAATGGGCACCTATTTTATATATTAGTTCTCTCTCCCTAGTTTTTTGACATAGCCAACTACCTAGTTGCTGGGAGATTTCCTCCAAATCTGTCATCCAATGAGAAGAGTAGAATTGTAAGGAAAAGTGCCAATTTCACTTGGATTGGGGGCAATATTTTCAAGTTGGGACCAGATCATAGTTTTAGGAGATATGTCAGGGAAGAGGAATTCATTGATATCATCTTAGCCTGCCATGATGGGCCCTGTGGGATTCATTTTTCTTCCAAGAGAACAACTTTCAAAGTTTTACATGCTAGCTACTATTGGCCCACTCTCCACCAAGATGAAAGTAGGTATACCAATAGATGTGTTCAGTGCTAGAGGATGGGAAAAACCACACCCAGGGATGAAATGCCTCTACAACTTCAAGTGGCCTTAGAGCCATTTGAAAAGTGGAGCACGGGTTTCATTGGGCTAATTGATCCACCATCATGGCAGAAATGTGCATCATTATGTGCACTAATTACTTGACATAGTGGGCTGAGACAAAGGCTGTCAAAGAAGAAACAGAGGAGAAAATGGTTGAGTTCTTAAGGGAAAATATTTTCTACAAATTTTGGTACCCAAGGGATATATTCACTGATTAGGAGGCTTAATTCACATAACATATGATTGAGAATCTCCTAAGGCAACATAATATCCAACACAAAACATCTATTGCATATCACCCTCAGGAAAATCTGCAAGTATAGTTTACAAATAGGGAATTGGAGAGAATCCTCACCAAGGATGTAAGCAGCAATAGGAGAGATTGGGCAAACATATTAGTTGAGGTCGCTTGGACCTATAACACCACTTAGAAGATAACTATTGGGTTCACTCAATACGATTTAGTTTATGGGACAAAATCTCTTCTTTATATTGATTTTGAGCATAATACTTTGAGAATGGTAGCCCAATTAGACTTAGATGTCACCAAAGCACAACAAGAGAGGCTGCTCCAATTGAATGGGTTAGATGAGTTTAGAATGCAGGCCCTCCTCCACACTGAAGTTATACAATTGCAAAGGAAGGTCTAGCATGATAGGCATATCAAGGAAAGGGTTTTTCAAGAAGGGCATTGGTCATTGTTATATGATTTTAGGTTCAAATATTTTAAAGGAAAACTAATGCCAAATGGTTAGGCCCATAACTGAGAGAAAAATGTCATGAGAATGGAGCTTTTCAAGTCAAGACCATTGATGACGAAGCGATAAAATTGCTTGTCAATGGTTACAGGCTTAAGTTATACATGAAACATATGTCTAAGATATAATGCATCAATGTAATCAATAGAGAAGTCAATGTGATTGGGAGTGTCATAGATCCCAGTCCACAACATTGTTAGATAATTTTTTTCTTGAAAAGAAATAAAAAATAAGAAAATAAAAAAGGAAAAAACATTGGATGAAAACCTTTATGAGGCATCTGAGGCCAACTGCTGGGTTGAAACCCTCTTTGAGGCAACCCACGAGTAGAAAAAAGAGGAGAAAAAATAATAAAGATGCTTAGGTGAAAACCTCTCTTAAGGCACCTAGGGTAATAATATAGGTTGAAAACCTCCTCTTAGACAACCTGTGTGTCTCTAGAAAAAGGAAAAAAATCATAACAAATGATTTTTACCATGTCAACTCAACTTTTTGTCATTTTGTAGGATTAGATACAATGGTAGATTCCATGGATATAGGGTCAAAATTCTCAAGATTTCTTCCATTCATTCATCCATACACTTCATATCCATCGTCTCCACTCATGTGATCATCTCTCTCCACCATCCCATTAGCCCAACATTTAAGTTTCACCCCCTCTCTAGACTGCTACACGAAGGACCTATAATGCTATAGGAAGGTCCTATAGTGCAACAAGAGGGTTCTGAAAAGCTATAGGAGGGAGATATAAGGGAAAAAGCATCCCTACATGGACTCTATGACCTTAAAAATGATGAGGGAGGTTCCCCCATCATGGTACATCATCCATCTATCACTCGTCCACCTCACTTCATGAAAAAAATCACTCAATTCCTCCATTCTATCTTACCCTTGCTAAAACAAAAAAAAAACAAAAAACAGACTTAATCCATTATCTTCATTTCTACGTGTCTACACTACTCCCTGATGGTCATAACACTATCCTGAAGAATTGTTACAACTTCTATCATCACCCCCATTCAGATTGGAGACCCCAGAGGAAAAGGAAAGGACTTCTATAGGAAGAAAACCTCCTCCTATAGCAGCCTATACATACATGACATAAAGCATTGAAATTTTTGTCTCATTAGTATGGGGGTTATGGAAACTTATGAGACCACTCTGAAAAAGTCATTTCACTCTGAGGAGGACTTTCCACTAGCAGTAATAATTTTAACATCAACAATGAAGTATCATGAGGAGAGGTGAAGAAATACATAGGAAATAAGATAGCAAGTCAACTCCCTTGATGTCAATGATATGGTCCAACTTTAGCATGCAAATCCCTACAACAGTTCGATCATGAGGTAGGAACAGGCCTGGAAAACCCTTACCTCCTCCCAATGTGTGAATAACGAAAATGGGTAAATGTGAATAGGGGATGTTTTAATAAGTTGGAGATGGCCAATTAACTTGGCCACCCTAGGCTAGCAAACTAAAACTTATGGTAATCACTCATGCAATGTGGAGATGTCACATCAACCTAGTTGGGATCACAAATAGTGTGTGGTGATTATGAGAAAACGATAAATAATTACTTAGAGTGGGGACAATGGGCCAAAACAGGAAACCTCTTGTGATTGTCAAGTCACCACAACACTCCGAACGTAAACCAAAAATGGCATATTATGTACTTGGGCTTGGGTTCTTTTTCATAATCACTATTTTCAAAAAACGTTAGGGAGAGGACAAGCTTGGGGTGCCATCGATAAGTTTCAAACATCATTCTGTAATTGCTACAAGAAGGAGGTATAGGAAATCCTACAACTACAATAGGAAGGCCTAGGGACTACTACAGGAAGGTTGAGAAGGTGGAGGAAAGCCAAAAAAATTCAAGTTGATCTCCAAATTACCACTTTCATCCAAGATCACTTGAAAAAAATTAAATGCCACCATCTCCTTCATCCATCCATTAGATTGCATGCAAATTTCACTTCAAATTCTATAGGTAGTGGTAGTCTAATTGTGAAATTAAAAGGTCTTTTTCGAGTAGTAGAGTAATGGGAATGTAGGAAATTCTCATTAACAAGGAATTTTTAACTCATCGCTGCCACTGAATTAAATACTAAAGCTATACAAGAAGTATCTCTCCCTCACTTAATTAAAACATAGAGAAGATATGGGGTGAGGATTTAATAGAAGGGACCTCTTAGATATCAAGATAATCCACCTATAACCTACTGTGGTAGACATTTTAAGATGACACCAGTGGCTAGGATTTTTCGAGTTATTGAAAGGGTATGATGATGACCTTGCCTTTGACCTTTACATCGCTCTGAAATCATAAACAAAGTACAATGCCACCGTTGTGGTGAGAGGGTTGGATATCTCTCTCAGCCCTGAAATAATTAGTAGATTAACAAACTTACCTCTAGGGATCAAGTGGAGTAGAGAAGACAAATCCACCAGTGTAACTGCTAAAAAGAATTTCTTCACTATCAATGAAAATCTTGTTGAGGGAAAGAATGGAGTTAGGAGGGAAAGGCTACCTTATCCTTGGAATGATGTGGCCTACCATATTCTGAGATACATATATTGTGAGGTAATAATGAGTGTGGTATATTCTTACCACTTTATATTACTTCATGAGCTCAACTTCCAGGAAGAATTTCCTCTTGCTCAAAAACTTAGTGTTCCATACTTCCTCTTGCAATCCATCAGGGACATTAGTCAAAAAGTGAGAGAGCAAAAACACCAACACCTAGGTCACCATGGCCTCATTAAACTTATAGTGGTGGACACCTTGAGAGATTTGAGAATCCCTATCCTTTGGTCGAAATCCATAGACATGGATAGAGAAACCTTCATTGAGACATAGACCCTCCAACTAGGTGAGACCCCAACCTCGAATGTTGGGGGAAGAGACGGAGAAACATAGAAAGAAGAAGAAGGGGCAAGGCTAGAAGAGGAATAAGCAGTAGGGTTAGAAGGAAAGGAAAGAGAAAAAAGAGTACAAAGGATAGTAGAAGAAGTAAAGGAGGAAGAAGAATGAGAGGCAGAGGTAGGAGGGGAATAAGATGAAAAAGAAGAGAGGAAGAAATGGGAAGAGAGGGAGAAACAAGAAAAATCAATCCCTAAGGATACTACTGAGCCCAGAGAAACAAAGATACCCCTAAAATAAAAAAATTTGTCTCCAGGAACCATTGAATAGGAGGTAGCTACAACTTTAGGCACCTTAAGCACCTGAGTCAAACCTAAAAAGAAGAGACAAAGGAAATCCCCCCTATATTTTAAGACTAGGAAAGGAACCAGAATCACCAATGGAGGTGAGAAACTCCCAAAAAGGTCCCCATCAAAATTGAGGAGTCCCTAAGTAAGAAAGAGGAGGTAGGGTCAATTCAAGGAAAAATCGAAGAGATCACCTCTCCAAAACCCACAACAAAGACTTCTATCGCATATGTAAGGAGACCCACCACTAGATCAACCTCCTTCAAACAACCCAATACACCAAAAACCATAAAAAATAAATAAAAAGTGAAGCTATAGGAGGGGAAGAACATGCTATAGGAAGAACATATCATGCTATAGGAGGGACAAAGGATGCTACAGGAGCGACAAAATGAGCTACAAGAGGGGCAGAATGTTTTGCTAGAGGGGAAGAATGTGACACAAGAACTAGAGGAGGTAGCAACTTCCCCAAAAGCATTTGAGAAGGACTTCCCAGAGCTCCAAGAGTCTAGTCCACAACCTAGCCTAAGCTCCTACTAAAAATTCATTGAAGGAGGGAGAATTATTCCCCAAATATTTGCAGTTCCAATTTTCTATGAGCTAGAAACATAAAGAGGAAGAACCAACAGGTGGATGTAAATTTCTAAGTCTAAGAAGGTAGAGGATGTGGGCCTCATGGAAGAAAAGCTCCATGAAATGAAAAAAAATCATGTGAGATGAGAATGAGGGAATCCACAATGAAGGATAAACTACTAGAAGAAAATATGGTTGAGAGAGAAGTTGCAGGAGAAAGAAGCCCAACATGCCACCATAGCAAGCCTCTTCATGGAGGCATTACAACAAAGAAAATGATCCAAGTCTTATGTGCACTCTTTCTCAAAGAATAGAGGATGTAATTACAAATCAAAACCTTATCACAACATGGATCTACACTCGTTCAGGATTACAAATGGTTCATTGAATTTTTCAACCAAGATAGCATGGAGGATAAAGTGAAATTGGTTGAGTTTTACATACACAAACTCACTTTGACTGATATGAATTTTTGGGATCCCAATGGAATATTGGGGCATACAAAACGGATGGCCTTAGCATCTTGGATGACTCATGAAGAGGCAGGAGCTGAGGAAGTGAAGAGAGACATGGAAATGGAGGAAAATGAACCATTAGATATCAGGACGGAGCTAGTGAGACCGATGGATGTAATTAGCAATAATAACATCATCTCCAATGATTTTGACCTAGCACCTAAAAACCTTGCCAACCAGGAACAAGCTATCTTTCATTTTGAAGACACATTCAAGTTTTTGGGAAAATAAATCTTGTAAGCCTTCCATATGAGATGGCATGCCTTACCTGACAACCTCTAAATCATAGAATATCACTCTCTTGAAAGGCTAAGGAATGCCTTGGAGAGGACACCCCTGAACAATAGGATCATGCAAAGATTAAAAGTTAAGGGGGTATAACTCAAAATTAGTCCACCCTTTCTACTAGGTCTTGATGAAGGAATAGATGAAGCAGAAGGAGTGCATAGAAATAGAAAATAATGTAGGTTTCTATCCCCAAGACGGAAAACCATATAAGGAACCTTGGGGTGATGATAAGGCTCATAAATAGGTACATTATAAGGGTCATGATGCCATTCTACAGCTTTAGAACTATCTCTTTCTCACATTTATTTACAATTTTCTATATATTACACTTAGTGAGAAGGGTAAAAGTTGTTTTTTATGTCATTTGGCCTAATATGGTTTAATTGTAGGAAATGGAACATTTTTGAAATGATTTCTATGCAAGGGATTGGGGTAGACAATAGGGAGGGATTCTAGGGGGTTTTCAACCTCTTTAACTCTTTCAGTCAGCCCAAGATGACAACACTCTCTCTCATGACCATGAGGTCATTGGAAGCCAAGAAAGTGCAATTAGGGAGGAACAATATCCACTATTCTTGAGTTGTGGGAGACAAATATTCATATTTTCTAAGGAGATGCTAGTAGCTACCCTATTGTATAAAGAAACATGTAAAAGAGCTCATTAGGATTCAAGTTTTCTTTTAAGATAGGTAGCTATTGAGCTCACGTACTTGGCACTATTATTTTTTAGTCTTATGTGATTACTAACTATGCTAGACCCACCAACATGTCAAGGAGATGTTGCCACTAAGAAGTACTAATTAGAACTCACAACGTTTGGTGTAGGAGTCCCAACAGTTGGTAATAAGGTAATGCCTTGACCACAATGTCCTACAGAGGCAAGTAAGATAACTCCATTAGTAGAAAGGGTGTGACTGATGCAGTGAGTCAAGGAAGGTGTATGATAGATTGTTACACTTTGAAGGGAGAAGGAGGTGAAGGTGAGTTCCAGGTTGAAAGGGGTCAATCCCAAATCAACTAGGAAAACACAACGAAAAAGGAAATACATAGCGTCTAGTGGAGCAGTCCACTCTGATGCGAAAGTCACGTCATACAAGGTAAGGTAACATGCACAACACTCACGGATCAGTCCAAGACGAGTGTAACGGTTGTTACAGCAAGGTTAATGTGAAAGGTCTATCTGATATCCAATAGATCAGTCGACATGGATGGTGACAACATTAACAACATATGTAACACATTAACAAGAATATTCACATAATTGCATATAAATCAGTTTATACAAAAGTACGTAAGTTAAACAACATATATCATCAAGGAAACCAAAGCAGTCCAACTACAATAACAACATATGCATGAAAATGTGTTGGCTCTTATTATATAAAGAAGTGTAAGTATGAATCATACAATACATCCATGTAAACCTACTAGCCCCAACAGTGGAATGTTATAGCCACATCCGCCTGCTCCTCCAAAGAGATGTACTAGCTCTGTGCAGTGTAGAAGCCAAGGCACATTACAATATTGTCCAAGCCTTCTTCAAGATAGTCTTAGTAGAATCTTGGCTGACCAAAAAGCCTATACAATGAGTTATCAAGGACTATTTATAGCAAAGGGTGGGGTGACCCTTGACATTCCCCTTTGTGATAGTTCAACTACCCTCATCACTCTTCACCTACTCTATGACTGTTACATCCAACTATTGACACTCGACTTGTACTTGACATGACTCAACATTACAATGCACATGTACTCATGTGAGACAACATCGCTTGAGCAAGCCTTGCAAGACATCACTGAAACTTAGACTATTGTGATGAGACCAAATATTTGACATGCTTGTGATGGTGAAGCTGGTAAGATGATGCCAAGCTTGGTCGTTGCTGATGATGTACATGTACCTCATGGTGACATCTTGCTGAAGCAAACTCTTACCTCCATTGCAACTGATGCGTTGGTTCAACCCCTTCATCCAACTCATCTGCTAACATGTGCATGGTATTATTGGGTATGGTTGAACTGGCAACACACTAGTGCATAGTTTCTATGTTGATCTTCAAGTGTGTGTTGGTGGTCATGCACATCAACTTGCCAAAGTGTATGTTCAGCCCCAATTGGAATTGCTTCTTGTCATCGCCTTGGTGAGTGTGTTGAATGGGTTGGATTTCATGTGTGCTCTCAATGATATGCATCCTACTGAATCCATTGCATGTGATCAACAATAATATTCACCATGTTTACTCTATGTCAGCTGCTAGGATGGATCCTTAATCTGTACAGGCGCAATTTCTTCCATGAGTGCAGGTTGTGGCCACTACTATTCCTGTTCATGTTGCAACTCATTTGTTTGTCTATGTAGCTTCATGTTCTTCCTAAGTTGCTACTTGAACACATGCAACTCCTTCTTTGTTCCATCTTATGCGTTTTCACGATCTTCATGTTGCGCCGTCACTTCATAGCCTAAGTCTCCAAAGTTTCTTTCATTATTTGTGCATCTGCTTGATCTTGCAACTTTGTTCTGCCTTCGTGTTGTCAACAACATTCCTCTTGCATTCACTACATTTGCTATGTTTGTTGCATTCGTATGCTTCCTTCAGTTGTTTCTCATGATGTTTCTTGCTATGATGCTACTACTTGATGTCCTTGTCTATGAACAACTTGATGTCTTCATGGGTAGGTATGTCCATGGACACTTGATCGACTGAATCCCCAAGTGTGTTCTAAACAATGTCTTTGTCTCTACTCTACTGGAAACCATTATACCTATACTGCTAAGAGGGAGATGAACTCGTGGGACACCTGAAGACATGGCAACATTCATGGAAAGAAATTTTCCAGTCGAAAACTGAAATGAGCATGAGAACTGACTTGTAACGTACCTGGGTGCATGATCATGAAGGTTGCGCAATTTTGGTTAGGAGGTCAGGGGACCTACTTCCAAAACTGCACAAGACACAATTTGGGTTGCTATGAGACTGAGTGACTGCTAGAACTACACAATGCATAGTCCAGTCTAGTTGCTAACTATTGGGATTGCACAATGCGCAATTCCAGCTGGGAAGGAGTGCTTGTCTAGGGACATAATTGCACAATTTCTTGGGCCAAGCAACCACTATCCTCTAGCAATGTGAAAAATAGTCTTGGAAGCTAGTGCTAGGCATGAATGCACAAATCTGGAAAGGAAGGTGATCCTTCATTTCCTAGATTGCGCAATGCATACTTGGTGAAGGCAGAGCCTGGACCAGGGTTGGCCTGACTCGCCGACGGGAAATTGAAAGAAAGTAAGTCAATGGATGCATGGTGACACTAAGTGATAGAAGAAGTGATTAAGAGTGCATGAAAAATATGAATGAAAGATCTAGCAAATAGATCAACATTCATGTGGGTGAGGCAGTTCGCCGGTTGGGCGAATGTCTGTGCAAAACAGTTTCATGCATGCGACAACAGTGAGATATAAAGGAAAACTGAAACAAAGCTAGGAAAAGCTAGTATACATGTAAATGAGAACAAGCATTCAAAGAAATCAAGCAAATAGTACTCCCATGAGAAAAAACACAAAAAGCGATAGAAATGTAGCACAAGGCATGGAAGCGGGCTTATGCCAAAACAATTGAGCTGAATCTGTCGATCGCTCCTAGATGTGATGTAGGATGTCAAAGTTGTAAGGTTTATGTGAGGAATGAGCTCCGTAGCATCTAGTTGATGAGTTTTGATAACATTGAGGTTGTGACATGCATGCCCCAAATCTAGGGGAAAGGACACTTGGTGGGAGGTTTCGAAATTTCTCCTTGTATATAACCTCCAATTGCTAAACATAGATCCCTAAAATAAGGGATGCCTTTGCATGCTACCTTGGGAAAAGCAAGACATGCATGCAAGTCTGTTTTGCTCAGTTCTAGAGGGAAATGGTTAACTTAGCTAGAAACTGCAAGAGACTACTCAACTGCTGGAGAAAAATGTGCATTTTTGGTTGGGAGCTAGGCTAGCTACCCTGGAGATTTGTACAATTTCTGGGCAAAGAAACTGACTGCTTCCTAGATTTGCACAAATTCTGGGTTGAACAGCCTACTGCTGGGAAAAAATGTGCAAATCCTACTGGGAGGGTTGGCAGGCAAGATTGCATAGTCCTGAAGCCCATGAGGCTGACAACAAGGATTGTGCAACTTCTCGAGGGAAGGCTGGTTGCCCTCCAGAAATGTGCAATTTTCAAGGGGAAGTTGTTCAAACTGTAGTTGGACCATGTCCGGGTGAACAACCTGTGAGGGGAATGGATCAAGCTATGACCAATAGGCTTCCTTTGAGCAGGAAAGACACTGAAGCTTGTGGACTTGATGAAGGAAGACAAGTTGTTGTGAAGGTTGGAAGGGAAGCTCCAAAAAGAGGCTAAGTAATTTTTTTTGGAGTGTGGTGGTATCCACTACAACACTTGGTGACACACTGGTAGAACTCCAGCTCTCTGAATGGACCTTGTTCATGAAAATTAAGTCTAACACCTTACGAAGTATTGTTTAGTTTTTAGCTCATCTTGGTTTCACACTAGCTTGATTGTAAGATGTAGCATCTGCCAAACAGTTGGTAGATTGACACACGTTCCAAGAAAAGGAAACACAATATTTTTGATTGGGGTTGAGGGGTATATAGGTGCACAAGCAATATAGTCATCAGAGTCTTAGTTTCATCTCTCGTGTTGCTCCACTGCTAGTAGGCCTAGACAATACCCCAGTGGTGTCACATAGGAACACAAGCATGGCTCTGCTACCAGCGAGCCTGGTCAGTACCCTGACGGAGTTACTTGGACCACCTCCCTGCGTAGTAAGCCTTTCTCTTCTTTCGCCTTATTCATTTTTCATTTTGAATTTTTGACTTCTCATTTTTTCGATTTTCCATTGTGAATAATACTTATTCATTTTAGCGGCGGAAGAGGGATCCTGACTTATTGAGAGTAAAAGAGATTATTCCAGTAGAGAAGTAGTTTATTGCATCTCTTATGTGCCCACTAAGATTTCCCCCCTTACCTTACTCTACTTGACTGAGCTGACAAGGGTTAACCCAAAAACAATCAACTAGGGGAGGTGACACTAGTTAACGTGCAAGCATTGTGTTTACACCAAGGTTCACTTCGAACAGTATGTATTTTCATTCAACGTATCATGGCCTAAAAGTAACAAGCTCATCATATAGAGGCAAGATGACAGATAATGAAGTAGTGATAGTTGTACAAGCCCTCTTATACTTTACCCAGCTCGCTTCAAGTGTCATACATGGTTTCATTCAAAACTAACCTATGAATGAAACAAGCAAACGAACTAATCAACAAAGCAAAGCAAGAGCAGAATCAAAAATGAAAGCAAAGCAAGTAAACAAACAAGAAAAAAAAGAACGTAAGCAAACAAGCATGCAAGCAAACAACTGAAAGCAAGCACTACTCCTACTCCTACACTAATGGTACATGGGCCTAATCACGTGAAGCGATACTTACAATGCAACCACTGGCGCATTGGTAGACCCATGTTGGTGAAGGCTTGGTCCACGAGAAACCCAGTTGCTTGAACCAACAAACAAGAAAGATATAACAATGAAGAAAACCACACTTCGTGATTCAAAGTGCTCACAGGACATAAGTGAGTGCATATGCATGACAGGCAGTTCAGAGACCTATCATGGTGTTCTGTGACACTACATGAAACTTTGAAGCATAAGCACACTATTGACTATGACATGCAAGAAAATGAAAGAAACAAAGATAACTTGCATCATGCATGAGTGCTTGCAATCTAAGACTCCTCCAATGCATGAGAAATGGGATCGTGTAGTTTGAGTGGAGGAAGTAAAATCTGAGAATTAGATTGGTATTGAGTGCATACAAATGAGCAATGAGGAGCATTGAGTGTTTGAACAATTTCTTGATTGGAAGCAGAATCAACCTCTGGATAGTGAGGGCCTAACATAACCATCAACTTGGGCTGAAGTGCCTCGATGGTCTATGGGGTTTCGAATTTGTTGACAGATGGATCTTTATAGACCAATGGCTTAAATGAATTAACAACTAGTGAATCAACATCATGATCAGATGATGAGGTGAAGAGATCATGACAACCAAGATCAGAAAATATAGGATGTTGGTCGGCATCCTCATGGTTTGATGAATCACATTAAGGGGTAGATGAGGAGGAAGGATTTTCACCCTCTGCGTTTCCAAAAAAAGAAGATGAATGAACAAGTGGATTCTAATGAATGATTGGTCCTATCCATTGTTGGATGATCGGATAACATATGATGTGTCCTGTGAAAGATCAACAATGGATGCATCTGTGGATGAAGACACACATGTGAAGTCATGGATGGCAGGTTCACCAACGATGCTAGGAAATAACAGAGAGGGCTTGGATGAAAGAAAGTCATCCTTCGCCGAGTGTTGATGTTGAAGCTCCCACTCATACTCTTCATGAATGACGGAACATGTTGGTTGTGAAACACCAACTCCATCAGTGGGATGTTCCTTGTTCACGACAAGTGAAGAGTCCAGAACTGAAGAACACAAGACAACCTCATCTGGATGAACACCTAAGTGTGAAGACGGAGGTCGAAGAAAATAATGCATATCAAAACTCGAAGGAATCACAACCAAATCTATGTGAAAATTGAGTGGAGTGATGTTGGCAAAGTGTGAAGGATGAATAGGTGTGTGAACATGATCCTCAACATCACTAGGCAGTGGTGGAGCTATTGAATGAGACGGAGGTGGACAGTTAGTTAAGACAGTGCCTACTCCCACATGTGATTACACAATTCCATCAATGAAGAATGTTGAGCGAGTTTTGATATCAAGCTTCCTCTTGGGAAGGGAATATTTCTAGGAAATACTCAAACTAGTCCCAAAGATAAAAAAATTCCATCTAGCTCTTCGAGGCTTGAAAATGTAGGTCATGGAAGCACTGCCAAAAATCAATAATGGATTCATACATAGCCCTCCAATGCTGCAACAATTTCTAGTCAAGATGGTCTAGGTCAAAATGATAGAACATGTCTTCAATAAGATCACATGCTCAAATGAGTGCACTATGTTAGCTAGTAGGCTGAGCACCCAATGAAATGGAGATTCATGAAGTGTGTATGCAAGAAGCAAGCTAACCTATTCATCAAAAAACTCATATTCCTCACAAATAATGGAAAGAAAGTTATGTAAGTGCTCAAGCTATGCCACCTTGCCTTCACCATCATACGTGTGAGTGGACAAGAGATCTAAAAGCTTCCCAGAGATGGAGACATCTTCACGATTTGAAAAAGAACTTAGGGGAAGAAGAGTTTAAGACTCCATGAAAGCTATGAAAAGGTTCAAAACTGGATGAGAGGACACTGCTTGTCATCAGGCCCTCCTTCTAGTGCCAGAAATGTTGATGGTGCTGGACTTTCCAACATGTCAAGGGGATCTCCCCAATAAAAATTCCCAATTATACGTCAGACCATTTAGTGTAGAAGTCCCAAAAATGGATCGTAAGGTAATGCCTTGACCATGATGTCACATAGAGACAAGTAAGATGACTCTGTTAGTAGCAAGGGTGTGACTGATGCAATGAGCCAAGGAAGGTGTATGAGGGGTTCTAACACTTTGAAGGGAGAAGGAGGTGAAGGTGAGTTCTAGGTTGAAAGGGATCAATCCCAAATCCACTAGGAACACACAACAAAAAAGGACGTGCATAGCTTCCAGCAGAGTAGTCCACTTAGATGTGTCAGTCACATCATATAAGGTATGATAACATGTACAACACTCATGGATCAGTCTAAGATGAGTGTGATAGTTGTTACAACAAGGTTCATGTGAAAGGTCTGTTTGATGTCCAACAGAGCAGTCGAGATGGACGGTGACAACATTAAAAAAATATGCAATGCATTAACAACAAGATTCATATAATTGCATACAAATCAGTTTATACACAAGTACGTAAGTTAAATAACATATATCATCAACGCAAGTAGAGTAATCCAACTACAATAACAACATATGCATGAAAATGTGTTGGCTCTTATTATATAAAGAGGTGTAAGTCTCAATCATACAATACATCCATGTAAACATGTTAGCCACAACAGTGGAATGTTATAGCCACATCTTCTTGCTCCTCCAAAGAGATGTACCAGCTCAGTGTAGTGGAGAAGCTAAGGCACATTACAATACTATCCAAGCCTTCTTGAAAATAGACTTAATACAAGCTTGGCTATCCAAAAATCCTATACAATGAGTTCTGAGGGACTATTTATAGAAAAGGGTGGGGTGACCAGTGACATTCCCTTTTGTGATAGTTCAACTAACCTCATGACTCTTCACCTATTCTATGAATATTACATCCAACTATTGACACTCGACTTACACATGAGAAGACTCAACATACAATGCACATGTACTCATGTGAGTCAACATGGCTTGAGAAAGCCTTGCAAGAAATCACTTACACTCGGTCCGTTGTGTTGAGACCAACTCTCTAACATGTTTGTGATGGTGAAGTTGGTGAGCTAATGCCAAGCTTGGTCATCCATGATGGTGTACATGTACCTCATGGTGACATCTTGCTGAAGTGAACTCTTGCCTCCATTACAACCAGTGCATTGCTTTGGCCACTTCATACAATTTGTCTACTAACATGCGCATGGTATTCTTAGGTACAGTTCAACAGGAAATACACTGGTGCATAATGTCCATGCTGATCTTCAAGTGTGTGCTAGTTTTCATGCGCATCAACTTGCCAAAGTGCATGTTTAGCCCCAGTTGGACTTGCTTCTCATCTTCACCTTGGTGAGTGTGTTGAATGGGTTGGATTGCATGTGTGCACTCAACGATATGCATGTTGCAGAATCCCTTGCATGTGATCAACAACAATTCTCACCATGTCTTCTTTGTTTCAGCTGTAGGGATGGATCCTTAACTTGTATGAGCACAGTTTCCTCTCTGAGTGCATGTTGTGCCCACTGCTATTCATGTTCCTGTTTCAACACATTCATCTGTCTATACAACTTCAAGATCTTCTTGAGTTGTTGCTTCAATACATGAAACTCCTTCTTTGTTCCATTTTCTGCCTTTGTACGATCTTCATGTTGTGTCATCACTTCATAGCGTAAGTCTCCAAAGTTTCTTTCATTATTAGTAGATCTGCTTGATCATGCAACTTTGTTCCACCTTTGTGTTGTCAACAACCTTCCTCTTGCATTTGTTGTGTTCATTGCATTCGCTGCATTCGGTATGCTACCTTCATCTTCTGTTCATGATGATGCTCACTATTATGCCGTTGCTTGATGTCATTGTCTACGAACAACTTGATGTCTTCATGGGTAGGCAAATCCATGAAAACTTGATCAACTGCATCCCCAAGTGTCCTCTGAAAGGTGTCTTCGTCTCTTCTCTCCTGGAAACCATTGTACCTATACTACTAAGAGGCAGATGAAATCTTGGGATAACTGAAGACATGGAAACACTCATGGAAAGCAACCTATCAGTGAAAAACCAAAATGAACATGAGAACTGACCTGCAACATACCTATGTGCGTGATCATGAAGGTTGCACAATTTCATCCGGGAGGTCAGGAGACTGACTTCCAAGACTGCACAAGGCATAGTCTGGGCTGCAGGGAGACTGACTGGCTGCTAGAAATACATAATGCATAATCCCATTTGCATGTTAATTCCTGGGATTTCGCAATCCACAATTCCATCTGGGAAGGACTGTTGGCCTATGGAAGGAATTGCTATATTTCTTGGGCCAAGCAGCCAGTATCCTCCAAAAATGCAAAAAATAGTCCTAGAGGCTAATGTTGGGCAGGAATGTGAAAATATAGAGAGGAAGGTGAGCCCTCCTTTACCAAATTACGCAATGCAGCCTTGGTGAAGGCAGAATGTGGGCCCAGGTTGGCCTGACTTGCCGACAAGCAACTTAAAGAAAGTAAGTCATTGAATGCATGGCGACACTAAGTGATAGAAGAAGTGATTAACAGTGCATGAAAAACATGAATGAGAGATTCAACAAATAGACCAACATTTATGTGGGTGAGGCAGTTTGTCGGTTGGGCGAACGTCTGGTCTAAATAGTTTCATACATGCAACAGCCATGAGATAGCAACGAAAACTAAAACAGAGCTAGGACAAGCTAGTATACATGTAAACAACATCAAGAATTCAAAGAAATCAAGAAAACAATACTCCCACGAGTGACAACACAAAAAGTGGCAGAAATGTAGCATAAGGCATGGGAAGCGGGCTTACCCCAAAATAGCTAAGCTGAATGTGTTGATTGCTCCTAGATGTGATGTGGGATGTTAGAGCTACAAGGTTGATGTCATGAATGAGCTCAGTAGCATCTGATGGATGAGTTTTGGTAACATCAAGGTTGTGATGCGCATGCCACAAATCTAGGGGAAGCGACAAACTTGGTGGGAGGTTTCAAAATTGCTCCTTACCTATAACCTCAAACTGCTAAACGTAGATCCCTGAAATAAGGGATGCCTTTGCATGCTACCTTGGGAGAAGAAACCCATGCATGCAAGTCTATTTTTCTCAGTCCCAAAGGGAACCAAGCAACTCAGCTACACACGCAAGAGACTGCTCAACCACTGGAGAAAAATGTGCATTTCTGGCTAGGATCTAGGCTAGTTTCCTAGGAGATTTGTGCAATTTCTGGGTAGAGCAGCTGAATGCTACCTAGATTTTCACAAATCCTACGGTGAACAACTTGCTACTAGGAAACATTGCGCAAATCCTGTTGGGAGGGTTAGTAGGAAGGATTATGCAATATCGAAGCCCAACAGGTTGGGAGAGAAGATTGCACAAATTTTGGAGGGAAAACTAGTTTCCCTCCAAAAATGCGGAATTTGGAAGGGGAAGCTTCTTAGCCTGCACCTGGACCAAGTCCAAGTGAGCAACCTGTGAAGGTAATGGATCAAGCTGTGACCGACAGGCTGCCTTTGTGCAAGAAAGACATCAAAGCTTGTGAACTTGATGAATAAAGGCAAGTTGTTGTGAAGGTTCGAAGGGAGGCTCCTAAACAAGGCTAATGCAAAATTTTTGGAGGGTAGTTGTAGCTGCTACAAAGTTTATGTATTAGATATTGATGCAATGATAATGAGATGCTTCATATTGGTTCATCACTTAGTTAGTTCTAGAGGGTTGACGCTCTTGGGTTTGGGCCCAAGCCCAGTGGCTTAGGTCCCTATTATGTATTTGTATCTCTTTTTAGTTCAGAGTGCTTATTAGTTTATTGCATTTCATTAGAGAATAATCCATCAAAAATATGTGATTGCAACATCCACCTCATCTCTCCCATGGGAGCATGAATAAAAGGATTTACAACCATAGTCCAAAAAAATATTATGTTTATGATTTCTTGGAAGAATATTGACTTTGGTTACCTTGTTTGCATATGTTTTTTGTAGCTTAGGAGTTTATTTATTAATTAGATCATAGTATTTCCATAGATTAGATAACATTTAAATTCAACTCATATTTTCCACTATTAGTTGTTTCATTTTTTCAATGATAAATGGGTATATGCATGTGATGATTGCTAGGTTTTTTGGATGTGCAGGCAAGGGAACCTTCACAACCTCCATTTCAGACTTCCTTGCCTTCTCTTGTGAATCCCAAATTTTGTCCTAAAAGTTATGTTCATCAGATCATTTTCCTAGACCATCGTGAGAATCTATCCTAGTGTGAAATAGGCCTTCAAAAGGCTTTGAGCTTGGTTAGAGGCTTTGGACACACTTCATTTATTTACCTCAAATTCCATCCACTTTTCCATACCATGAACCCACCATTTCCACCTCCTAAACCTTCCTGACAACCTTCTTGTAGCATTATAGGCCTTCCTATAGTAATACATGGCACCTGTAGCAACCTCCTACAACACACGTATAGCAGCTTGTTTCTTCACCAATTTTGATCTTTTCTGCAATTTGGACTTAGTTTAGAAGGATGTTGATCCCCAACTATGACTCTATGATCTAGGGAAGCTCCTAGGCCACTCCAAACCCTCCTTCTCCTTCACTACAAAACAAAATAAAATTAGTTCACTTGTCACACATTTGGCACAAATATAACATTGATTGATATGCAAGTGTGAGATTGATAGATGATACACGTAATCATGAGTTATGCATTGGTAGGTTAGTTTCTTGTCTGGAAGTAGATTTTATGCCTAGATGGTTGATTGCAAGATAATGTAGTTTACTTTCTACAAGTAGTGTAGCTCTTATCTTTTCATGAATTGATTCAATACAATTTGCAAGTTGAAGTTAATAGCATTTCCCTTTTCATAGTTAGAGGTAGCTTCTAAATTTCACTTGAGTTAGCTAGTTTTCATTTTAATTCAATAGGAGGAATGGTCTTGGAACGCTATTGATCAAATGTCCTAGTTGATGGTGGCATGAGTGGAATACCATCTATTTTTTACATAACATTTTCACCTCAAAGTTTGTATGAAACCTGGGGTGATAAATAGAGTTGAGGAGCCCTTGGGAGTTGTAACACTCTTGGTGCAATACAAGGGTTCACCACCATGGACAAGAGGAGTAGAAGAAGAAGAAGAATAAGGACATGTCAAAGGTCAAGTTCTTCAGGTGTGGCGAGTTTGGCCACTATATTACATAGTGCCCTCTCAAGAATAAGGACAAGCAAGAGAACCAGGAACAAGTGACAAATTCAACTGAGATTGACAAGTTTTCCTCCAGGTTGGAGGAATACTTTACTATGATGGCAAGCATACCTCTAGGAATGAGGTGAGGAGACATGGAGTTGTAGTCCATAACTATAGAGATTGGGTAGGATCCTTGAGTTGTCCTACTCATGGGTCATTACCTTGCTACGAGGGCCCACAATATTCAATAGTAGGATGGATCAGTTTCAATAATGAAATTAAATTATAGGGTGATAGTTGTAGACTAGTAGCAGTTAGGTGCTGAGGAGTGCACTGTAAAGTGGCACAATGCAGAGTTAGCATGAGCACAAAGTCCTCAGTGGACAGTGTAGTAGATAGTAGAAGTCAGGACTTGGGAGATATATGCATCATATTAAACACAATTGAGTCATTATTTGGGATGCTTCGTAGTTGCAGTAGTTGGATTTGCAACAACAATAGTTGAGAGGGAGTTGCAGTGGAGATGAGGGTTGGCAGCAGTATGGAAGTGTTAGCAACAACATAAATGCAACATCAAAGTTGCACAACGGTTGGTGGGTAGCATGGCTAGACATCAGTAGCATGATATAGGGTGGTGTATAGACAAGGTGTCATGGCAGGATGTGTAGCACTAGAGTTGGAGAGAACACCTTCCTCACTAAGAGGGAGTGTTAATTTCCATGGAATTAGAGGCGTTATAGTGTCAAAAACTTGTGGAGAGGCTAAAAAACATGAGTTTCCATAAACAATAAATCTTTTATGGAAATTCCACCAAGGAGTGTCTCAATTACATTATTACCCTATTTTTAAATATTTCCTATGTCTAAACTTAGGAAATATGGTTAATTAATTGAGATAAGGTGAAAATCATCTAGAAACTCACATGGATTGACTTGGATATGATATTGGCCCTTGATTATGTTTTAATATTGGTTGTTGGTGTTCCAATAGAGGATTATAAGAAGAGTTCAATGGGTAGATGGAGAACACACTTGAGGGGTTCAATTTCTTTAGAGAGTTCGATTTTCTAGAGGTAGCAACTGGAAGAGTTCGAGCAAGAGAAGGAAGCAAATACTAACAAGGGTAGATACAATGAGGTTGGAGGAATATTTCCAGATCTAGTGAGTGCATTTGCAGAGAGGCAGAGATAGCCACAGTGAGGGTTCGATTTTCTAGAGGTAGCAACTGGAAGAGTTCGAGCAAGAGAAGGAAGAGAGTTCGATTTTCTAGAGGTAGCAACTGGAAGAGTTCGAGCAAGAGAAGGAAGAAAATACTAACAAGGGTAGATACAATGAGGTTGGAGGAATATTTCCAGATCTAGTGAGTGCATTTTGAGAGAGGCAGAGATAGCCACAGTGAGGGTTATGCAAGCGCTACATAAAAGCCTCTAGAGGAAGTTGGATTTTGTTTGAAAGAATATGCGTTTCAGTTCCAGAGGCTAGGAAAGGGCTAAAGAAAGTTGGAGAGATAGCTTCTTAGCCAGTGGAATACTAGACGACTACAGGAGCAATTAATTCAGGTTATGCATGGGAAGATATTGTGCAAGGGTGGCATAGGTCTGCACATACTAGTTTGGATGACTCACTTGGATTTGCGGTAAGAGCCAGAATTTGACTGTGGAGTGAGGAAAATTCCTCTCTAGAGTTTTACCAATATTTTTCTCTGTAGGATTTCCAGATTTGGCATCTAGTTGTACTCATATTTTCTCTCACTACTGCATAATAATAAAAACCCTCAGCTACTGCACCGATTTTCCCATGTTGGGAATTTCCGGGGACATTTGTCTAAAAATAACTGTATAAATTTTTATGTGTGCGCTAGTATTTTCTCAGTTTCCAACACTATTTTCTTCTGTAGTTTATTTGTGAAGGTTGCATTGTGAATTATTTTGTATTTGTCATAGAATAAATTGTTAATTTAAATAACAATTAGAATAATAATTTCTAGTTGCTAGGATAGGATTTCAATTTTGAAATTTTCACATGATCCACTAGGAAACATTAAGGGAAAAGGAGTAGTAAGCTTGAGAAATAGAATAGGTAAAGCCCATAATGTTATCTTTGTAGAAAATCTCAAGCATAATCTCCTAAGGTTGAGCCAAATGTGTGACCAAGGGTATAATGTTACCTTTCGATCAAAAGGTTGTGAGATAAAAGTCATAGAACATGGGAGACGTTATAAAAAAAAGTGTGAGAACCTCAAACAATGTGTACATACTCAAGGAAGAAAATGCAAATTTTTATCTTGCAATGCTTGATGAGAGTTAGTTATGACACAGGAGAATTGGTCAATTTAATTTTAATGACATTGTAAAAATTAGAAAAAAGGGATCCATGAGGGATTTACCAAGGATTACAAAGCCATCCAACATTAGCTACAAATCATGTCAAATCGGCAAGAAAGTATGTGTGCTTTTCAAGATTAAATAGGTTTCATACATCAAGTGATGAGATATACTTCATGATGATAATTAATGATTATATGAGAATTACATGGGTAAAATTTCTAAAGGAGAAGTATGAAGCATTTGAGTAGTTTAATTTTTTTAAAGTCATAGCTATGAATAAAAAATTATTGCAAAATAAAGTGTGTGAGGTCAAATTGAGGTGGAGAGTTCACCTCAAACAAGTTTAACAACTTTTGTGAAGAACATTTCATGAAGAGGAAGTTCACCATTGCTAACACCCAACAAAACAATGGTGTATCTGAATGAAAAATTACGTCAATACAACAATTTGCTAGATAAATGATGGATGAAAGAAATATACAAAAAACATTTTGGGACAAAGATATCCATACAATAGTATATATTTTAAACAAATATAATCTTAGACAAAAGAGTGAGAAGACTCAATATGGGTTGTGGAATGGAAAATTGTCCACAATAAAGTAGTTCAAAGTCTTTGGCAGCAAGTGCTACATCAAAAATAATAATGAAAAACTGGGAAATCTTGATGCTAGGGCCAATGAAGGAAATTTTCCAGGATATTCTAGAAAAATAAATGGATACAAATGCTATAATAAAAGGATTTGTAAAATAGTTGACTACATTGATGTAAAGGTTTATGAAGAGCTACAAGTCATAATCTAGAACCCAACATTTATCAATCCACCTAACTAGCTCAACAATGAAGATGGAACATGCTAATCTGAAGAATTAGGAGGTGAAAAAGAAGAGTAGGAAGAGTTTTCTCACCTAAACGATCCCTCTAGGTATGTACAAAAAAAACATCCTACAAACATGATCATTGGTAATAAGGAAGTAGGAGTTCAAAATCAAAGAATATTAATGAACACTTCTAGTAAAAAACATAATGCGATAGTGTCTATGGTTGAGCCAAAATATTTTCCTCAAGAAATCCAAGAAACATTGGGCAAAAAACATGAATGAGGAATAGGATCAAATTGAGAAAAATCAAACATGGGAATTGGTTCCAAAACTAGAGGATAAAAATGTCATTGGAAATAAATGGGTCTTTACAACAAATTGGATGACAATAAGGGAATATTTTAGTGGATAATATTTTCAGGTGGGCTAATTTTCCGTGCTTTTTCTAGAAAATAGATTCACCAATTTCCATTTATCTAAAAATTGTTTGCCTAAATTTTATAGTATAAAATTATTTTGTCTTAAAATCCTCCTACATTTTATAGAGACTATATAAAATCATTACAAATTTGAATATTTTTATAAAATTATAGCCAAAATTCTTACAGCTTGCATATTAAGGTCTAGTAAGATTCGCCAAGGTTTCTAAATTTTAAGATAAATTTTCATCTGTTAACACTCAGGTTGTCCCTTGGCTCCTTAAGGGATACGGCCGAGATAACCACAGACCAAGCTTTGGACTGCCGGTCCTAGCCTACCAGTAGTCAGAGAGGGCTCTCTCTTCGGGATTTAGCTTTGTTTAGGAAATGATTTCAGGCTAGTTATTATGCACATGTTTTTTTGTTTGAGTTTGGCAGGATGAATGATATATTCAGGCAGTGTTTGGCATGCGAAGCGCAAGAGGTTTAGAACATTGGGCATGGAGTCAAGGATGTGGACTGAAGGATGTGTTTTCTTTGGCAAAGAAGGGACTACAGAGCATGATAGCTGCACAAGGAATAATATCAGGTTTGAATGAGGATGAAATGGATGTCAGGGAATGAAAGACAACTAAGTAATTTTCATTCATGCTAACAGAGGGAACGTGAATGAATATCCTATAGGAGCAATTAAGAAATTCCTACAACAATATTCGTATATGGAGAAAACTAGTGCAAATATGAGCCTAAGAGGAATTCATATTTATAGGCTAATTTAGAAAGAAAGCATAGAGAAAAAACAGGAATTGAGGGCAGAGCACAGCTAAGTGACATCTGAACTATTCTTTCTTCCTGCAAGTTTACATCATGACACAAATAAGATATAGCAAACATAGCAACTGTAGAAAGAGATGAGGAAAACTTATTAGTCCATGAGGAAACACGAGAATTCTGCAATCTTGTTCTTCAGCCATCAAAAACACATTTAAACAGTCCAAACACTAATGTTCCAGCAAGCTCTGTTTATTAAATCTCTTAGAGCGTACACAGCAAGTCTCAAAATGATATTAACGATCAAACACCTCTCACCTGTACAAATTTAGATTATATCATGGCATCTCCTGCATCCTCATCCCTCAGTGTGGCCCCACTAAGTCAAACAAATAAGGAGTTGGAGGCCTTGCCATTTGTTGACAAGGATTGTCTCATTGATGACTTTGAGGGAAGCAGAGACTTCTTGCAGACCTTCTCTCAACTGAGGGAAGACTATAAGGATGGGCATGGTACACATGGGATTTGGGAGTCAAACCTGCCCTATTACTGTCTCCCAGCTGTGAATGTTTTCCCTGAAATCATTCACCTATGTGCTGAACACTATGATGTGCAGCACAGAGCTATCATTACTCCATCAGGGAGGATCCTCTTCTACATAAATGCTGAGTCCATCAACAAGATGTTATAGTTTGAGCAGACAGAGTTGCTGATCCCATTCTCCATGAGTTATTTGGTGGAAGTTGGTGACAAGATGACCAGTGAAGAGCTGCAAAAGGTCACCAGGAACTTCATGAGACCTGAGTGCTAGCCTACAGGGCCACCTCGTTTTCTAAATGTACATTTCAATGATGTAGGCAGGCTGCTAATAGACATGATAGCCTATGTGTTGGGATATCAAAATAGTGAGCATGTGGATAAAGCCATGCTAGTGTTGCTGTCTGTTTACAGCCCACGCCAACCCCCTGCCCGAAAGTATAACTTTGCTAAGTTCATAGCCAATAAAATTCATGACCAGTTGATCAATCTGGATAGACAGGGGGTCTTCAGATACTCAGCCTACATCTACCACCTGTTCATGTTTTATCATTCTGAAGCCTTCCCATGCTACATCAGAAGGCTGGATCAGAAAGGGGAGAGAAGATCTGTCATCTTCTGGACCTCAGTTTATCACAAGGTCACAAATTCACCCTATACCTACTGTGAATTTGTTGACCAGTTTCTATACCCAATCTGTTGCATGCTGATGAAGTCCCCTCCTCCCAGGATATCTAATGAGATAAAGAAAGCTCTGCAGCTTTCTAAGAAAAGCAAAATAGGTGACTGGTACCTATATGAACACCATACTGTATTCAGGGTTTATGGATGTGAGCTCTGTCCATACAGGCTCCCCAAATATGTACCTATGAGGTTTTTTGCCCTGGAGTATTACAGGCAATTAATTCAGTCAGACCTCACCCACTTCCACAGCTCCAAGAAAAAGGCCCACCTTAGTTTCAAAAATGAGTTGGGCCCCTTCATCATGAACAAGAAGGAAGGATGGGAAGCTGCAAACTTGATCCTTAAGGAAAAATACAAGCTGTCCTATAGTTTTCGATGGGTCCATTATGACCCTCAAGGTTTCATCACTGGTAGGAGAACTAAGTATAGGCTCCTAGGTATTAAGCATTGCCACTATCCTCACATAGAACAATATGCCAACTCACAAGAATGGCAGCTGGACACTCTAGTTGAGAGCTTAACTGAAGAAGAAAGAGTGCTTAAAAATATGAAAGAACTTGAGAAGACAATTGACCTGGATTATGTGCAGTAGGTACCCTTCAGACTTCCTTACTCAGTAGGACAAGGGACCTCGGTTACAAGGACTGCACCACAGGCACCTACTACAACAACAACAGCAATGGACAAAGGCAAAAGCATAATGGGTGCAGAGGATGAACCAGGAAAGGAACAAACAGAGCAGCAAACAGAGCAGGAGATAGGGCAGGAGACAGGGCAGCAGACAGAGCAGGAAACAGAGTAGGAAACGAGCCAGCAACAAGAACAAACTGTTATGCCACAGAATGGGCTGCTAGAAACTCCCACAACGTGAACACCACCACCTCAAACTCGGCCATTGACTATCCCAGTTCTGCAAACCCCATCACATGAAGAAAGGGGAGTAAAAAGACAAAGAGAAGAGTCCACTCCTCTCAGTGGATCCTCCCACCAGCTAGAAGCCAAAAGGCAAAGGGCAGACTCCCCATTGGTGGAAGACATTACTGAAGATGTCTTGGACAATACAGCAAAGGACAGGGAGGGCAGCCAACACACAGGGACAAGCTCCTTTCAGCAGGAGCAAACTTTACAGGTTAGCTTGGAGGTGGCCTCTCAATCACAACAAAGCAAGAAGCCAAAGAGCACCAAGGCTTCCTTTAAGCAAATAAAGGCTCAAAATGAGCTATTGAGGGCTGAGGTGTATAAACAATTCATAGATGCTACACCAGCCATGCAAGAGAGATTGATGTCTGTTTATGACATCCAAGAAGAGAAAATAATATTCAGCCACTTTAAGCCCAAGGGGCCGCAGCCTAAGACAGCTGCAGATTTCATAAAGACAAGGGTGGAGGTCCTGGCTAAAGATATACATCCCATGGACCAAATTGAACTCCACAAGCAGGCTGGGGAGATGGTCTATGCCACATTAGTAGAAAAGGCCACATTGGCCCATGAGCTGAAAGAGTCTCTGAAAAACACCAATACTCAGCTAGACATTGAGAGGATGTCCTCCAAAGCCAAGGACAATAGAATAAAATCTCTTGAAGATATCATTGTTGATTTAGGGCATGATCCTAATGATCCAACAGGTGTTAAGGCCCTCATAAAGAAGAAGGATGATGACCTCAATGCATTGAGGAAGAGATTGAAGCTACCCCCCACTGAGCACCCTCAAACAGCTGAGCTTCAAAAGAAAAAACAGGTAGAAGACCAGCTAGACCTCTTACTGCAGCAAGATCAGAGGATCCGGGAATTGGAGAAAGAATTGGAAGGAGCAATACAGGACAAACAGGGGGAATCTACTGCCCAAGCTCCTCCAACTACCTCCACAACAGCAGCAACATCAGGGGCAACAGTGGCCCCCACAACAGAAGCAGCAGGTACATCAGCAGCCCAAACGGACAATCCAAGTATAGAGGACCTGACCAAGGCTGTCAAAAAGACGGAACTCCAGGCCGATGAAATAAAGAAAACCAAGGAGAAATTGGCAGAGCTGGAGTCCAAATATGACAAATCCAAGATAACTGTGGCAGAGAAGGGCAGAGAAATAAAGGCCCTCAAGGACAAAATAAAGGCCCTAGAAAAAGAACTGAATCTGGAAACAGCCATGGCCGAAATAAAAAGGATATTATGGGCCAAAATAAGCAGATCCATCACACAACAATGGAAATCAATAAAAACAATACATCAGCAGATGGAATTGTTAGGCCAAGCACACATAGAAATCAATAAGGCTAAAGCAGTGCTAGGAAACAGGCCAGAACAAGCCAATAGAATGGTAGACTTCCTGAACAGGCATGAGCAGGAGGAACTGGCAGCCATGGGTATTCCCAACAGAACAGAAGCTGTTCTCCTTGCCAAGAAAGTGACCACTCTCAGAAGTTATGTACAATCTATGGAGAGGAAGTGTTATGAGATAACAGCAGATGTGGAGGAATTTAAGCTCAAGACGGCAGAACTACAAGCAAAAGGCCTGCCCAGCCTCTTGACTAGTGCAGGAAAATTGGTCTCCCAGGAGCAGTTTGCCAATAGAATGGTAACATACGTTGAGAATCAGATTACTGCATCTGGCAGTACATCTGAACAAACAGGGCCGCCCTCAGGACAGAGTTTATATGATAAACTAGGAGGCCTATTCTTTATTGAAAATGAAGTGAACCACCTTTTTGAGACTCCTCCTAATTTCTTCAAATATACAGAGGCTGATGAGACCTTAATAAAGATTAGGAGGCATCAGATGCCTAAGGAAGACTGGTGGCAATCAATTCTTCGGATTCTGCCATGGTAGCTCCAGCTGTCCACTCACTGCCAGCTCCAGGTCAATAGAAGACAAACAGAAGGATAAAGTGAGCATTAAAACATCTGAATGCTGACTCAGCATGTAAACCATGACGGCTAGCCAAAGGATAAAGAAAATGCGCAAATTTTGGCGGTGTACCCTTAGCCAACACCAAGAGCCACCAAGTCAGTAGTCTCTGACTATTTTCTGATAGCTAAGGGACTAAAAGTAATCACAGCATTCACTCTCTCAGCGGCTGCACTCCAGCAGTTGGTTGAGCATTTATGAAACATTTATTCTCCATTCAGATATTTTCTTATGTAAAATTTTGTATATATACTCCCCTTAGTAATGCATAAGGGGTTGGGAATTTCTACTCTGAGGCATGTATACTCTGTACTTTCAGAAAGTTTAATAAAAAGAGCAAATTTAGCTCAGTGATTTCCCGGAACTCTAGTGTCTTGTTGATGATCTTAGTGCTGTTGCAGAATCCCTGTGTTGTCTGGAGGAATGATATGTTTCTTTAAACTCTGTTCTGTTTCTCTATGTTATTACATTTTCATGTTTCTTTCATATCTGGCAATAAACAAAAAGAATAGTTTAGGATATGTGTCTGCACACCCTGTGCTCAATCTTATATTGCTGTAAATGTTTTCTTCAGGATTAAAATAAACATGAATTCTTAAATGCTCATGTTATATTTAGTTCCATGTTGTGAATGTTATCTAGAAATTCTTAAATGCTTCCAGGTAACAATTTGCTTTCTCTTCATCTCAGTTTATAGAAAGATTCTTAATTGCCTTTCTTATACTGAACATATCGTACCCAACCTCAATATCAAATTATTATTCCCCACCAATTATCTTGCTCTGCTGCTTTCATTTACAAGTATCAACACAGCGCACCAAACCAAAGGACCACTGACTCCATTGCCCAATGTTATGCAAGATTCTGGTAAGAGCATACATGTTGTGACTAAACCTTTCCAACCAAACATTTAAACCAAAAGTTAAGCTTCACATCTAGCCTAAAATACAATCAGAACAGAGACAAATCTTAAAGAGAGAGCCCTCTCTAATTACAGTTTGGCTAGAAGCTGTAATCCAAAGACTGGTTAGTGGTTACCCCAGCCGTATTCCCTTAGAGTCAAAGGGAACAACCTGGGTATTAACAGACCGGTAATCAAACAATTTCTCACATGGTCGACTTCAGATCATTTATTCCCATGTTGTAGAAATGTACGACAGCGGTCGGTGAAGACCTCAGGTTGTATCAGCATTCATTGGTTCACTTGACAGTTGCTCCTATTGCTGCTAGTTGATACCACTCCACCTTATATGTTGCAGTCAGTTATGGCGACATTCTATATGCTGGCACCTGAGTTTGCAGTGTAGTACCATCCCTTTCCATCATGTTCATTTGGTTCCTTTGGGATCAGTCTTTGATATCAGTGATCCGTTGTATCTTTCAACATCATTGACAGTTTTATATGTGATATTCAGACATGTACTTGTTCGATCATGATCAGATGATCCATTATGTATTTTCCATTCATTTATACTTGTATACTTAGTGCTTGATATGCGGACATGCTTTTCTTTCTCTGAGCATGGGTATGCCTGCCTCAGACGGTGTTTCTTTCTGATCTCCTTTTGTGGCTTGGCAGGATGAATTCTTGTGAAGTACTCCTTGGTTTTTGGCAGATTTCCTTTCCATGTACTTGCTTAATACATTTTAGCCATCATGTACCCCTTCTGACCTCATATATTAGGGGGCATCTTTTATAGCTCCAAATCTCACTATTATGGTTTGTGATGCTGCACTCA
>APFE031099966.1:6684-46686 GCA_000404065.3 Pinus taeda
TCATATAAAATTCTAACTCAATTTATTTTATTAAACAATATAAAATAATATCCATAATTTTAATACTAAATTGTAAATTATATCGATGGTATACTTCGGAGAGTCTTTGGTTTGTAAGAGATAGGCATCTAATAGTTACTGAAATTTCAATTATACAAGCATTTGTTCTCTAAGTTGCTTAAACTTGTAAAATATGTCACCGTTGATTAGAGGAATGACAACCCCATTGTCACGTCACTAAGTGTTGACACATGGTAGCCAAAAATACACGTCACGGACATTGGAGAGAAATAGTGAGCCGATGATTTGATGACAAAGCCCACACATCTGAGGCGAATGCTATTTCCAACCCTATAGCAATATAAATGCCTTCTGACTTGCGAGAGAAATAGCATTCCCCCTCTCTCTCCACGCTCCATTCATTTGTTCACGTGCTAGAGAGAAAGCGAATGCTATTTCCCTCGCATGTCAGAAGGCATTTATAAGGTTGGAAATAGCATTCGCCCACATCTGATCCCTAAAGTCTTATTTTCTTAACTTTTTAGTGCCATGACATATATTATTAAAAACCCCAAGTTACATGAGTGGATATCACCTTGAAAGTAACACGTGAGTGGTAATCTCAATTTCTAATCACCTTGAAAGTAACACGTGAGTGGTTCTCTCAGTTTCTAAATTAAAATAACACGTGGGGTGTATTTTAAAATAAAAATGAAGTGATGAGATAATTCCAATGGCCTAACTTTCAAGTCCATATTGCCAACTTTATAGACCTATATGGGGGACAATAATATCATTTGATATGCGTACTTTCGAATCTATCACTAATAATATAATCACATGGATTTTGACTTTATATAGAAATCTATAAAAGTTAAAACATATATTCTATGCTCTTTCCCACTCTAATTCGATTTCTATTTCTACGGATTGTTTGGGTTATTGTCATTTCTATTTCTACGGATTGTTTGGGTTATTGTCATGTACACAATATTCATTTATGGCTTTTGGTTGTAACCCACTTTTTAAACTTGTCTTATTCAATAATACAAATGGTCCAAGCGAAAATGTGATTAAGCGACAAGATTTTTGGTGCCACACCAGGTTTTATTATGGTGCTGAATCTATTTCTACCATCAAAAACATAATTCAAGTATCAAATTTTTGAAAAAAAAAAACTAGATTCCTGCAGCTTTTAACCATCTTGCGAAATTGACACCTATTGACACCTCTATAGAGAAGGCCAAAATTTTCTGAACAATTGTTGTGGACCTTTTAAGCTACATGTTTGAGTTACTTAATAAACATGAAATTAGGTGAGCGCACTAAGTTTTACCATATCAAATTAAAATAAAAAGAGATAAAAAAATTAAAAAAAACATTTGGTCTCTTCCAAAATTTTCAATCTTTAACTGATACGATTCCAACAAAGGCTTCATTTTCATGGGTAAGTTACAGGTCTTCCTACTTCCATTAGCGTTAGGTTGTGCAATTTACCTAGCTTGGAGCATTAGAGGATTCACTGAGAGGATCACTTATACATAGTCACGTTGGGTTCTGCTGCAATTTGATTTTGGATCATTTGCTTTCATGTGGAGAGTCCTCCTCTCCACTTCAAGAGAACCTTTCATGGAGACTAGGCCTTAAAGTTTAAATCCCAATCTTAATAACTTGAGCTTGTGCTTAATGACATCTGTACCATAGAGTCCAAAGTCCGTGTTTTATACTGTCCATTTAAAACTGTTCAAAATGGCAGAAAAGTGCCTAATCTAAATTAAGAAAATGGTCTAATCATAATCATACTAGTTAAACTCAAAAGCTGTACAGGGGAAATAAAAGCATATGATCAGACCAAGAAGTGGGCATGCTTCAAGAAGTGAAACAGATAATGAAATAATGAAAGAACTGTTGGTACTATTTTTTCTCAAAAGATACATGCAAAATACATGCCTTGCCATGAAGAGCAGAAGTTGAATTCTTCCATTTTGTATATCAATTCCGGGAACGTTTAGTTCCCACCTACTGAATTTCCTCAAATCTCACTACGCAAGAACAGGAATCAGTTAACTCATTGAAAACTAAAAGACCCAACAAACCCAAACCATTTGGCAAGCTCAAACGCTAAGGCAAATGAATCAGAAATGGTGACACCAAGCATGACAACCGTCTGGGGAGAAAACCAATCCAATAGGGCATTAGTGTTGACTGTGTTTCTTGGTTTTAGATACCCTTCTAGCACCTTGGAACCAAAGAGAGTTCACTTTTCAAGGCATTCTAACAGAAAGGCGAGCTCATCTGAAAGTGAAAGTCATGGCAACGAGACTAAGAAAGGAATTTTTCACTGAAGTATTTGGGACAAGGATTGATTTAGGATTTAAATCATTTTTTTAGTGTAAGGTTATATTGCTTTCATTTATTCATATTTATATAAGTATTTGGGACAAGGTTTGATTTAGGATTTAAATTTTTTTTTTAGTGTAAGGTTATATTGCTTTCATTTATTCATATTTATATAGGTATGGAAGTGTTTGATTTTATATATAAATTAAGAAATAATAAGTATGGTGGCGTTAGGTTTTATGTATGAGTTGATTTTAGAGGTTTTTGCAAAGTAGTAAAGTTATATAAATTAAATGTCTAATACATCTTAATATATGTTGATAGTATTAAAATATTGATGTGTCATTTAATTTATGAGTTGTTTAATTTATGTTGAGAATTTGTAAAGCTGTGTTTAATCTATGTTGAGAATTTGTAAGGTTGTGATAGAAGTGGAGGTGTGAAACACACTACATAAGTTTTGAAATAGAAAAATTGTTTAGAAATACTTGATTTCATTATCATCCAATGGTAATTTAAGTCCACAACAATTTTTCCATCTTGTGGATATTCTTTTTCATATAATTAATTGTATGTAGTAATATTTATTACCTACTCATCACAAGGTCCAGTTTTAGCCATTGTTTTCGTTCTTGCATAAGTCAAGGCATTTCCCTTGAACCATGGATCATTTGGAATAACCTACATATTTTGTTTAATGACCCTCACTGTCTTGACTGAAGCCAATTGAAGACCCCGTTAACATTTTTAGGCTTTTGGGATGATTCTTAAAAGCTTACATTGTCAGTTTGGAAAACATGCATTTTCTTCTTGCTAAACTTTATTTAGGTCTATGGCAATGCCATGCAATGTTTTAACTAGCCTATATGGAAATCTTTGCTTTCATCGTGGTTGGCAACAAAATGTGAAGTTAGGTAAGAGTTCTATTAGGTAATCTCAAGCCTCATCCAGGGGATACAGCATGATGAAATTACAATGAAGAATATACTTGTGTACAAGAGATTCCTTGTGTAGGTTTCATTCCTAGCCCTAATGGTGTGATTCCTATATGATGGATTGTACAATCATGCCTTACGTTCCACATGTCAAGTGCAAGATGTGACCACATTCTTCATAGGATTCTTTTTTTTGAAATTGTTTCGAGAAGCATGCCCCAAGGTCAATGTTGCAATGCATAACATAGACTTCCTTTAGCTTAGGTAATAGGTTGCGGAGTTATCTATCAAAAATTTTCCCAAACTTTCATCTGATCTGACCCCTTTTCCTTAACGTGCACAACAAGGACCATTAGCATCCATGTATAGCTTTACAATGGAGCCAGTAATTTATGCCCAAAATGTGTCCCAATCTAAAGAATGTAGTCAGTTCTATTTTACATACGAGGGTGGCTTTTAATTCTATTGATAGTAGATTATCATTATTCTTATTAAAAATAAAGTAGATTTTCCATTCGGATAGTAGGATTATCTTTCAAATAGTATATTTGTCATTCTTCATAGAGGAAGTCATAATAACAAATCTCGAGTTTAAGAAGTAAACAACTATGAAGCATGGGAATTCAGATTAGGATGTGTTGAAATACCCTATATGTCACGTTAATGATTATTCCATGGGTGGTGGAATCTTCTAGTGAAAAATAGATTGAATACCATGGACATGTGTAAGGCTTATTGTGATAATTGTTTTTAATGATCTTAAATTAAATGAGAAGATCAATTTGTAGAGAAATTGGGATTTTAGAATGGGAGCTTATTTAGTCAATGAAAGACCAATGAAAATATTAGAATACACTTTTACCCTTATTCTAGTGTTGAATAAAAATGCCGTGAAAAATAATGTGTCTCTAGTTTTGGATAAAAGGACCCTCAACTTTCTTCGCCACTTTTGTGGTCACTGGCCACTTGTGAAAGGAATAGGCATCTTTAAAAATGTGGTGCCATTTAGAAGGCAAATACTAATAGCAGCAGGGCAAAGGAAATTATTCCATTCGTTTATTTATTTCTCATTTGTCTGGTCATATTGTGAGCTGCAATATATATCATGAAATTGTTTTAGTACTAGTAAACAATGATTAAATATATAATAAATTTTAACCTTTGACATTTAGAGGACATTTCTCTCAATAAGTATGAAAATCATGTTGGAAACAGTTTTTGAAGTTTGGAGTCTTTTACTTTTAAGTTAACTAATTGGTTTGGAAGATGAAAAACTAGCAACTTGGAAGAGTGGGACTTTTATATTCACTGGGGTATTAAAAGAAATTATATGCTTGAAACTTATACTAGCGCCTTCTAGTGGAATTGATAGTGCACTAATCCATTGCTTGCCAATATTTCAGTTTTGGTACCACCTTATAGCATATCCGGGTTCAAATGCTATTTTCCATGGTGGACAGTCGAACCTGTTCAACTCTAATTGTTATCAAGGGGTTTCACAAGGTTATCACATGAACATCTGTGATGCCCATTTTGACTTAGATAGCTACCCATACTAAGGCTCTATTTTGTAGTTCCATGTTATTATTTATGAACATTATGTAATATTGATGCATTTGGTTGGACACGTGAAACTACTTAGGTTTGATTTTGATGATGAAAATGTTTGATGTATGACCTAATGTATGACGTACTTGGTGATTATTTATCTAGTGAATGGCTTATCAGAGCTATAGTTGCTTCATGTATGGCTTAAGTGGATATGATTTATCTAATAATTAACGTAATGAAATTATGATTTGTTTCCAATATGAACTACAAAATTGACACGTGGATACTAGACTTAATAATGTGATGATTATACGTCTTGTTGTTATACAAATGCATTAATGAGAGCTAACCCGCAGGGGGGGGAAAGAACTATATGATAGCTGAGATCTACTCTTCCATTGAGGGAAGATCGAGACATCCCATGGGGAAGGTATAATGTACATTATTCTACTACATTTGGTATCTACTTGATATGCACTCTTATGACACAAGTAAAATGCAAATGATAGGTAGCAAGACGACCTGACTGGATTATTCGATGACAAGTCCAACCAGCTCTGTAGTGTGGTCCGTGTTAGGGTGTTGACCCGAGTTCCAAAGGAGGGGTAGAGGCATTTCCCACTGTGTATCCTTCGAACCTTGGAATTGTGGGAGGGCAGTGGTGGACACGCTCCCTTAGATGTGTGATGACATTTGCCAGTTGCTTACGGGGAAGTTAGGTTGATATAGTCGATGCTTCCACCATGTCGGTTTTATCAGTGGCTAGTATGGTCGTTGCCACTAATAAAGTAGCAGAGGATGGATAGGGTGGAAATGGAAGTAGGTCAGGATGGATAGGGGGATATAGATCAGTTGGAAACTCTTGATGGGAAGTAATGTCATTGTCTGACTTATCAAATTTTACTACTATAACTCTCTCTGGTTTCCTATGCTTTTGAACCCCTTATATCTTTTCATTTTAACTTCGGGACGAAGTTTTCTGAGGGAGGGGTGTATGTAATGCCCCACTTAAAACTTATCCTGCAAATTTTATTAATGTTTACATTACGTGAAAATATTGAGAAATATTGGTGAATACCTTCATTTGGAAAACTATAAATTTGTTGTCTAAATTCATGATTTCTATTATTCAAATTCCCAACTTGCCTTCTCAAATTGAATCTTAGGTAGGATATCGTCTCCTTCCATTATTTCAAATAATATATATATTCATCTCACATTCTCCAATGTACCCTCACATTTACTTGGGAGAAGACATGGTCCTCTCCAACTAATTATCAATATATATATTCATCTCACATTCTCCAATGTACTCTCACATTTACTTGGGAGAAGACATGGTCATCTCCTACTAATTATCAATATATATATTCATCTCACATTCCCCAATGTACTCTCACATTTACTTCGGAGAAGACATGGTCCTCATCTCACATACCCAAATGTACTCTCCCATTTATTTCCCAATTTTATATTCATATCACATTTCCAAATGTACTCCCAGATTTACTTGGGAGAAAAGAAGTCAACTGTAAGGATGGACGAGAAGTTAATGACATTAATGAGAGGTGGTTGAGATGGAGAAGAGAGGGAGGGTATAAAATGGAAGGAGGAAGGGAGAAAAGAGCATGTGGGGTCTTGCTTATGATTTTGGGGTTGGTTGTGATTTTAGGATTGGCTGTGATTTTTGGAGACCTTTTCTTGGGTTGTTGGGAGGAGGGAAATATTGTTCATCTTGGTTTGGATCATTCATCTTGGACACACACACTACATCTGGTTGGACTTGGGCTCGGAGGGCTAGGAAACCTGTGGAGGTTTCCTGGGCTAAGAATTATTTCCTAGTTGGCTGGGAGGTAAATCCAGTTGGGTTAGTCAAGGGAGCGTTCAGCAGGAGCAGCAGCTCACAGGCATCTCCACCAGCCATTGGTACAGGTATTCCTCTATAGATTGTTCATGTAAATTTATTAAAATAGAATGTTCACTATAAGTTATAAGGATTAGGATGTAAATGGTAAAATTTTCATTGTTTAAAAGTCTTGTAAGAAAGTAAATTATTGCCTCTGGTTGCATTTAAATTCTAGAGAAATAGATTGGTTAGAAGACCCTGGGATAGGGCTCTTACAGATCATGCACTGATCTGTAAGTTTATAGGCATCTAGCTAGCAGAAAGAGATCTAATCAAGTGGATTCAGCTGAAATGGCAACCGAAAGTCCATATTGACCTGAAATTGAGAGCCATGGGTTTCTTCACAGTTATTTTCACCAACCTGGAGGATAAGGAGCAGATCTTCAAAAATGGACTTTATTTCTACTATAATGTTGGGCTCTTCATGAGATTTTTGGAAGAGTGTTATAACCTTGACCAAGAATAGTTCATGGCAGCCCCAATATGGGTTCACCTCTTTGCCCTTCCTATGGACTTCTAGGATTTCAAAATTCTAGAGAAGATAAGAAATTCTATCAGCAAATTGCTCAAAGCATAATATTCTACTCAGAGAGGAAGATATACATCGTATGCTCGAATCTGTGTATATAAATATCACAGAACCACTTCCTAAATTAGTTGAACTGGAGTACCAAGGAGTAGTATGGCAACAACCTCTTGATTATGAGCATATCCCTTTTCGTTGCAGGTGGTGCCATGAATACGGGTAACTATACAAGGAATGCTCCCTCAATTAGGTGGAGGCAATGGGAACAATAGGGCCAAAGGAAGTACGACAAGTGCAGGAGGAAAACGAAGAATTCTAGGAAGTTTATCACAAGAAAAGGACCAACAAACCCCACCAGGAAAACTCGAAGGCTCAGATGCGAAAAAACCCTGCCAATGAGAATCAATTCAGGGTTTTACAGGAAATGGGGGAAGCTCAAAAGAAGTAGTCAGAGGAAAGGAAGTCGAATCGAGGGATATTCCTAAAACAAACCCTAAGCCGAAAAGAAAGGCACAAGAAGCATCAAATGATAAGGAGATGTCGAAACCAGTCATGGAAGAAATCTACATGGAGATTGATGGGGTAAAGGAAGACTTAAGTGTCAAAGAGCAAGTCCTCAAGTGACTATTGAATGAATGGAGAAACTTGGACGAGAGGTTTATACCTATAGAACAAAGAAGGTTATACCGGGAGACCTTTGAATAGTACCAAGCTAAACAAGCTCAAAAACCTTCAGATCCGCTGGACCCCCCTGGCTCCCAAATGGGGAGCTCCTGGGATCATGGACAACCCTGCAAAGGAGAGAAAAAATGGGGCAAAAAGAACCTACAATAGTCGATTCAAATGGTAGGAGACTTGTTGGTAAACTCAGGGAGGGTGATACCACTGTCGACGGTGTTTCACCAACTTAATAGACATTCTCAATGATAGTTCTCTCCTGGAATGTAAGAGGCCTCAATAGTCGAGGAAAACAGTGATACCCGAAGGACAGATTAAGGAAGGAAAATCCCAACGTAATGATGTTTCAAGAGACAAAGGTGTCAGAAGACAAACTCAAATCGATCATTGGCTCCATGCGGATAGGATATGAAGTGATGGAAAAGGATGTCAAATGAAGTGTAGGAGGTCTGGCAATTCTCTAGAACCCCTTTGAAATCCTATTTGATAACTGGGTGAGTATGCCTCGACTTCTTTTAGGCCGCTTTCGCCATATAGGCACAAGGCACTGGGTACTTCTCAAAAATGTTTACAAGCTTAACATTCCAGGAGAGAAAGCATATTTCCTTCATAACATAGGAAAGCTCAGGAATACATGCCCCGGTGAGTTGTCGATAATTGAGGGAGACTTTAACTTGATTACATCCTTGGAAGAAAAAAGAGGAGGGATTAGACGTTGGGAACAAAAGATGGAGGAATTTCAAGAATTAATCTCAGATCTTAAAATCATTGATGTTCCCACCAACAATGACATATTTACTTGGGACAACTGCCAAGGGGGGCAACACTAGGTAGCCCCTCACTTGGATCGATTCTTAGTGCCAGAAGGTCTCATCAGCATAGATATTTTCTTTGAAGCAGCAATCATTCCATGTATGGGATCAAACCATTGGCCAATTCGATTAGAAATGGACCTTAGGTTGGCCCCCAAAAACCACCTCTTTTGGTTTGAAGCCTTGTAGCTCTAGGACCCCGCCTTTCTTGGTAAACTTGAAAACTGGTGGAAATCAAGTTCGGTTCAGGGCAGAAACCGTATGCACACCTTCCAGCTTCGTCTGAACAATTTTAAAAAGTAGATCAAAGGTTGGAATACAAAAGAGTTTGGGAACATTATGAAGGAGAAACTTCAACTTCAAGCTCGCATGTAGCACATAAAACATCGGCAAATCACTGAGGAAAGAACTGAAGATCTTGCTACAGAGGAGGGGCATACCTTGACCCAGCTAAAAGAGCAGAGAAAGCAAGAGGAAATCCTCTAGAAACAAAAATACAGGATTCAATGGCTTCGTGAAGGAGAATGAAATACTCATTTCTTTCATAAAACCATCGTCAACAAAATATAATCTTCTCTCTGAAAGATGTTGTAGGGAATCGATTGGTCCATCATGAGGAGATGTTGAATCTACTGGTAGATCATTTCCACACCCTCCTCTCCGAACTGGAGCACGATAGATCTGAATCCATCCAGTGCATTACCAGACATATCCCTCGGCTTATGAGTAGAGACTGAAACTTGGCTTTAATGAGGACCTTTACCATGGAAGAAGTCGAAGAAGTGATCAAGGGGATGGCTTGAAATAAAGCACCGAGACTAGACGGATTCACAGTGGAGTTCTTTCAAGCAACCTGTAATTTTATTGAACTTGATATCCTAGAGGTCGTGGAGGAATCCAGATGATCTCAACATGTAAATCTGTCTCTTATTTCTACTTTTTTTACTATAATACCTAAGTTAGCTCAATCTGAAGAACCCCGAGGGTTTCGACCGATTTCTCTTTGTAATGTCATTTATAAAATTATTTCCACAATTGTTGTTGAGAAAATGAAACCATTGTTACCATCTTTGATCTCCCTGAAACAAATTAGTTTTGTACAAGGACGCCAAATCCTAGATGAGATAATCACTTCGCAGGAGGTGGTCCACTCCCTTAAGCAACTTAAAGCTAAAGGCATGCTCATTAAACTAGATCTCTCTAAATCCTATGATCACCTCAGCTAGTCATATCTTTTAAGCGTGTTAAAAGCCTTTGGTTTTTAATCACGTTGGATAGCCTGGGTTTCCTTCCTTATCTCAACCCTACTTTTTCAATCCTCATTAATCGCTCCCCTTCTCGTACCTTTAATTCTTTTAAGGGTATAAGGCAAGGGGACCCTCTTTCACCCTTCCTCTTTATCCTCACTGCAGAATGTCTAGGTCGTAATATTCGTTATGTCGTTCATTCAGGCTCTCTTAGAGGGGTTTGCCTCTGGGTAGTGACCTCCCTCTCACTCACCAACAATTTGTGGACGATATCATGCTTTTCTGCCAAGTTTTCCTCTGAGAAGCCATAATGATTAAATATTTTCTCTTTAAATTTATGAAATCCTCTGGTACGCTAATCAATAATGACAAGTCTAATATTGTTTTCTCCAATACCCTAATTCCCACCCAATATTTTCTCGCCAGAATTCTGGGATTCTGTATTGGATCCCTTCCTTCTAAGCACCTCGGTATCCCCCTGGTTCTTAATTCTCTCTATACCTCTTGCTCGAAAGACCTCCTGGACCATATCCAATCCCACCTTTAATCCTGGTCTTTCCATACCCTAGATATTGTTGGTAGAGTGGTTATTTTAAAGGCTATGCTCCAATCCATGCCGATATATTAGTTGTCTAGTCTTGTTGCTCCCAAATCTTCTTATGCAAGTATGGTTTATATATTCAGAAAATTCTTGTGGAGAGGAGCCTAAGAGGTGAAAAAAGGGGCTGTGATCTCCTGGGAAAAATCACCAATCCCAAGCTCACAGGCAGTCTTGGGCTCTGGGAACGATATATTCTGAATCAAGTCCTGGGGGGGAAATATGGTGGAGATGGATACATGGGGGACAGGATCTATGAAAAATCATATGGACACGCAAATATCAAATGCCCACCTCGCCTGAAGCGGTTTTAAGAACTCAAAAGATCCAAAAAGGTTTGTCAATCTAGAATTTGGCCTCAACAAAAAGAGATCTTATTTTGTCTCATAATTCTAGGAAATTTGAGATGGAAGACACACCCTCTTTTAGAAATACTCTTGGCAGTAGAGAGTCAAACTCTTTAGCCGACATGATTTGGCTGATCTTTTTCTCTATACAAATAGTCAAAAATTGTGCAACCATGGAGCAATATTGGAAACCTTCTTTGGACCCTGCTTAAAGACGTTGGAAGGGCAAACAGGATTGGCCCAACCCCCTAGACACTAAACAATGGACACTAATGGAAAGAGAACTTCAATCTCAAAAAGTGGCCTTGCTAGAGGGCCTGGATATTCTTTGGTGGGGCTATATAACCAAAGGAATGTTTACCAATAAAGAAGCCTACATATTAGCCACTGAAGAGGCCCAAAACTATGTAAACCCAATATGGATGAAAATTTGGTTAGGACAACTCTAGCCAACGATTTCCTACTTTCTATGACTGGTGTGTTGCGAGAGGATACTCACTTGGGACTAGCTCTAGAAAAGAGGGATCCACGGACCCTCACTATGTGTGATGTGTGAATCTAATAAGGAGAATACGGATCACCTTCTAAACTGATGCCCCTTTGCAGATCAATTATGGCATAGCATGGGCCAAGTTTTTAGACAATTAGATCGAGATAGCACTAGCACAAAATCTACCTTGAAAATGTGGAGAAACGAGATCTTCTCTAGTCCCATTCTTAACCGAGCTTGGAACTTAGGCCCCGGTTTCCTTTTGTGGGCTCCTTGGAAAGAAAGGAACCGCCAGGTCTTTAAGAATCTAAACATCCCACAACTGGAAGTTTGGGTTGGCATCATTCAAAACATCCGTGAAACAATCTTAGCGGAGAAGTGGCACCTAGATGACTAGCAAGTGTTGCTCCATGAAACTCGAATTTTGTCTACCCTGAACCTAGCTCCTCAAATATTGGCTCCCTCATCTTGGAAGCTACTAGTTTCCTCTCGAGCATCTCCCGCTAAATTATCTGCCCCTCCCTCGGGTTTTCTTAAGCTCAGTTTCAATGGGTTGTCCAAAGGTAATCCTGGTGATGCGGCTTTTGGTGGACTCTTTCGAGATTGCAAAGGTTAGGCAACGTATGTTTATGCAGCAGACTATGGCTATGCAAGCAACAATGAGGTTGAATTCAGTGGGGTAAAGCATGGGTTTCTAATTTCCAGAAGACAAGGATTCAAAAAACTAGTAGTGGAAGGGGACTCCAAATTAGTCATTGAGACCCTTGAAAAACTTAACCGGGGTACCAAATGGGAGAATCTTCGTCAGAGTTGACGAACGACACATCTGGTGTATGAGATAAGTACTTTTCTCCCAAGCTTTGAGTATATTATCCCTACACATGTGCTTCAAAATCAAAACAGGGCGATTGCCTTCCTTGCTAATTGGGGGTGAACCCACATGGGGTCAACCTTAGATGCACCATGGACGCATGATCCTCCTAAGGACCTAGAACCTTTGGCTAGAATTCTGACACAAGACAGTCAACCAGATCAGAGCCATGCAGTGATTAATAATCAAGAACCTCGATCGGGGTGTACGCAAGAAGATTGCCCCACTTGGGACTCACGACAAGAGTGATATGACAGAGTTGGGAGGGTGATCGTGGAATGTGCATGGCGTGTGTGACAAAGATGAGGTGATGCGAGGAGGCACGAGAGAGAGAAAGTTGGGGGGAAGGCACGTCGAGCATTAATCAGCCAAGTGGTGGAGGTTATCGTTAGATTGTTTCATGCAATTTGGTTGTGGAGTGTTGAGGTTCTGAATGCTGTGGTTTAGTGGTTGAACTCATCTCCTGCGGAAAGTGTGGACGGAAGGCTCTGGTTGAAGAAGGGTCTTGGTGGAGGCTTTATGGCATGGTGCTAGGGTATGTTAGGTCTCTTCCCTCTAACCGTTGCCAGAGATACATTGAAAATATGATTGTTTCTCGTAGGATTCGTGTTATCTCCTGTGAATGGATGACTGTGAGACTTGATGTGGTTCGTTTGTTAGAAGGAAATATGGTTGATTCTATTGTTTCTAAATCGATTTAATTTATGTATGGCATTTTACTACTTCGAATGGGAATGTATGGTGGAGGAGGGACTTCCTGTTTTTATGGGAATGGTATCCATCATGGTTGGCATGTATGGTTCTATATTTGGTCGAATTGGTTTACATTTATGACCTATAGGATGTCGTTTTTGGTTCACTGTCACTCTGAATTTTGATATGGGTTTTGGCCTGAGGAGCAGGCTGATATTTCCTTCCTTAGAAGGAAACCAACCCATCATGGTGATCTCATTTTAACGTGGTGCTAGAGCAAGAAATGTGAGCAGTGGGAGAAGAAGACCAATGGCAGGGAGACTCTCGGTTATGTTGTGTTTTTATCTGATATGAATCTAATCTTATATACTCCATCTTTTTGTTCAGTATTAATGCACCAGGTGTTAGGAGGTTGAGAAGCCGCCCAGTTTGCGAGCCATAGGATTTTGGTCTGGCGGTGTGGCTTGATGATTGGTCTGTTTTTCAGTGGGGTTTGGTGAATATGGCTCTGCCAACTGTACTGAAAAAAGAAAAGGAGATAGGGGGGAGTAGGCGTAGCCGTAAAGCAACACCTCAGGAGGTAAGAGGAGCCTCCTCCTCACATCCGCCTAAACGGATTGATCGAATATTGCAGGCCCAACATATCAATGTTACGACCCATGCTTATGTTATTGGTACCCTTGCCCAGGTGAGATAGATGATTGCTAGTTGGGATGCAGACCTCAACCAGTGCGTTGAACATGAAATACAGGAGGAGGAATGGAGGTTGTTCGCTCCAGACCCCGGCAACACTTGTGGCAGGCTTACATAGTATAAACAAACAACCCATCTTTACTAGATGATGAAGAACATAGTGGCCAATGCAATTATGGATTCAACAGGTTTTATTAAAACAAATCTAAGACTTTAGGAAATCCAGAAGGAATTCCAACTTGTCCAATTTCAAATTCAATAGCAAAATGTTCGGTTGGGTCGTATTGAACGACACATCACGTGCCCACCTCAGTCAGAGACTCTGGGATCCAGTGCAAAGGACCCGACTCTAGTGGAGTCCTCAAAGGACTAGTTTTAGATGCTTTCTTTTATTTTTGTTGTTAAATTTTGATGTTGTATATGTCTTTTAGTAGTACTAATGTTAATAGGTTAATAGTGAACTGAGGTTTAGACATTCAGGCTTATAAAGCTAAGTTTGACACACTTAAGAACTTTAGATTTTGGATGGCATATAACGTGTTCCGATGGCCAATGCAATGGAAAGAGGAAGAAGAAGACCCTCCCTGCAAGAGCGGTACCTCTGGATAGCAAAGGAGTGAAGTTCGCTGTATACACTGGGCCACTTAACAAAATTCATTTCGATCCCAAAACCTGGACGTTTCACTTACCCAGGATTGAAATCACCAAAAGAACAGATGTTGTTATGAGAAATTGGTGGCATTCGAGTTATTCAGTTGCTAACGCCAAACGAAACCGATAAAGTGCTATGTGGATTTGATGGACCAGTTGATCAACAAAGCCGAGGACGTTGAGGTGCTGAAAAAACATGGTATAATCAACCATCACTTAGGCACTGACCAAGAAGTGGCCGATATTTGGAATAAAATGAGGAAAGGGCATGATCAAAAGGGTCAACATGGACCAATCGACACTGCTATTGATGAAGTCATAAAACTCTACGGAAGCCATAGAATCTGGTATGCTGAAGGTGTGAAAAATCTTTTCTCGAAGCCATGGCTAGTAGTATCTTTTATTGCGGGATGTATCATCGTGGTTACAGCTATACTGCAAACTATTTTCTCTGGGTTGCAACTCCACCACCCTTAAATTTAAAGTATGAAGGAAAGTATAATGTTCAGGTCATAATTGATCGGCTCTATAACCTTCATACATAATCGATCTTCATATCATAATCCATTGGCTCTGGCTCTGTAACGTGAAATCCCCGAATCTACCTTGATTTTTCTAAATAGCAGGCCGATGTTGTTTGAATAGAAGGCCGATGTTGTTTGTAGACTTAGCTAATACCAGTGTGATAACGTTAACAAAAAAAAAGAGTAGTGGCTTCTGCCCTGACAAGATAGGTATTATGTCGTCCAGTTGTGAGCAATGGCTTCTGCCCTGACAAGATAGGTATTTATGTTGCCCAGTTGTGTAGTGCTTTCTCATTCCGCTAATTTTTAGTAGTGCTGCTCGGATTTTTTGGTTTAACCTTATGTAAATATGTTTATTGCAATTTGATTATCCCATAAACTTATGTCAATGTTGACTGCAAATTCGGATGTAGATTGCAGCTTCAGACAACAGAGTGCACCTTGTTTTTCAGTACGTATGGCTGTTGCTACTGCTGTTTTTTTGTTGCGTAATATTGATAATATTTATAATGTATAATTGATCAAAGTGTTAATTGATTAGTATAGATTTATCTTAATCAAGTATTTAGTAAAAGTTGAGTAAAATATGTGAAAGTTGAGAGGGATCAAATTTCTTGAGATGAAAATTTCTTCTGGAATGTAAAATTGGAATGTAAAATTTGAATGAAATGTTGGTACTGGTAGAGATTTAATTCTCTATATATAACTCTATTCTTTTTTGTTTTTTTTTATAATATTTGATGTGAAATATTTTATTTTTAGTATTTATTACTATATTTGATGTGAAATATTTTATTTATAATTGAAAGCCAGTAATTGTTTTTTACCATTTCTCCTTAATATGACCACTGAAAGTGAGATTATATATTCATTTTTGTTCTTTATTATATTAGACTTTTTTTTAAACTTAAATATTATTGGACTGAGAGGCACATGCTACAACCCAGTATATAAACGATGTGTGAATATATGCACTTTGTTAGATTTATAGAAAACACATAAATAACTAAACTTACCTACATATCAGATATACTCGATCATAACCATTATCTCATAAAAACATATAAATGACTAAAATTACCTTACATATCTGGTATACTCCACCATTCTCTATATTTTTATTAGTTTGTGATGATGCTTCTTCATTTGTAGTAGAGTTTTCATTAATACTTCTATTCTTGATGTTTGATCAAAGTTTTCTACATTTGTTTAAAGTTTGTAATGATGTTTTTTCATTTTTTTAGATTTTTTTGGATAATTTTGTTATTAATATTTATTTAGTCTTTTCCACGCATTTACTTCAAGGAATTCTCTTTAATTCTACCTTGATTATGTGAACCATTTTCTTTTGAAAATGTGTAGTATTATGTTGTTTATACTTAATCTTAATATACATGCCTTAACTTATAATGTGTAAGATTTTAGTTTGATGTTAGAATAGATAAGAAAAACAATGATTTTGTAACAAATCTAGGATGAAGTAATAATTTTTAAAGTTATGGAACGGTTATTGGGTGATTGTTTTATTTAAGTATTTTATGTTGTATGAGTTAAAGATGAATGTGATTGATTCAATTTGTTTACCATATTTCACAATTTATGTATGCATTTATTTAGATTTAAATATTTTATGATGATCTTATTCATGTAAATGCTATTTTGAAACCAATTTATTATAGTGTCAATTTTTTCTCCATAAAGTTGGAGAATGTCCTCATGCTTCTTCATATTCTATTTCGATAACTTACATGTAATTTCAAGGATCCGGTTCCATTTTTTGTTTTGTGGTCCTGTGCATAAACATGTATCAATAGAAAAATGTTTTCCTCTTCCTTTCTGTAATTATGTGTATGAGACATGGTTATAGGAGTTATCACATCAATAATCTTTGTTCTCATTTTTTTCCCATAATTTCCACATTTTTATTCTTAGGTTGATTACACATGATGGTTCACTTCAACATATAATATGGTGTGAGAGTTATCTATGTCCAAGTCACTAAAATTATGGATCCCTTCCTATTTGACAAAGGAATGGATTTGAAGAAGCGATGGTTAGGCTTTGTCTCTCCCTTAAAGAGAAAACATAGGTGAATTATCTTCACATTATGGATATTATACTTTCAAGTGAATAGTTAATCAAACTATATCTTGTTTCACTTAAAATATTTTTTGTAATGATTATAAATAGTATAGGAGGGTCAACCTTCCAAGTGGGTTGTCCTTCACCAATTTATATAGAACAAGCAAGAGAATAAGTTCGATGATTGGAAGTAGCTTCCTCCATTGAATGCTTAAATTATACACTAAATACAAATAATTTATGGAGTTGTTAAATGCTTATAGGTTAAAAATTGTAGGCTTATGTCCCATTTAATACATTTTTGTTATGAAATTGATTCAAATTGTAGACAAAATGAAATGAAGGAACAAGCAATATTCTATAAATAATGCAAACACAATGTTGAAGCATAATATTATAGTGAAAACCAAATTCTATTAATGAATAAACTATTGAAAAGCACTCTAATATATATAAGAATACAAATGGCTAGAACAATGACAACTTACCATCTCTAAGAAGAGTTGTGATGGTTACACTCATCTACAAAAAAAAAAGAACTTCTTGAAAGGTGACAAGTATAGTTTATAGTAATGCTAATTAAACCTAAGAAACAAAAACCCCTAAAATGAAAGAACTATAACCCTAACATGATTAGGGTCATGGGCATGACTGAATTGGACAAATTTGAGTTGTCCAAGAAAATGGGGAGCATTGTAAACATCATAACTTTCAATCATTGCTATATTGTGAGTTTTCATTAGCCCATTGGAAATGATTGTAGAATGAGATAGGTGCCTAAGATTTTGGTGTAATTACCCGCCAAAAGTTCATAGGAAATCCCTTAAAAATATGTTGAAAATTTATGAATAAAAAATTTGCCAATATTTGGACCATTTTTTAGATACCCTATCTAGCCACTTCGATTAGTTTTTGGCCCTTTCATATTAATAGCCTCCATTGTGTCAAGTTGTTAAAACCTTTGAGGAAACTTTTGTTGGATTTGGTTCTTGCGAAACCAATTTCCCTTGTGAAAACATTGTCATCTTTTGACAATCCAATAAAGTTATATGTTTTGATGGTGGGTTCTCTTCATCTTGGTCTCCCTGACGTAAGCTACTATAGATTTCTTAATGAAGTTAGGCTTTGGCTTTGTAATATTCAATTGTTCTACCACTTTTGAGGTGGAAAGTATGGATGGCACAACCACATTAAATAAAGGGTGTAAATTGAAGAAGGACACAAGATTCACTTAAAAAATATTTTTCCCACGACTTTGGTGGTAGTGTGAGTCCCATATCAAAGTGGTTTGAGGATCCTTTAGCAGTTTCTGAGTTGTTTCCCCTTCAACTGCTTCCACACATTGTCACCAACCTAAAATTTGTGATGAGCATGACTTTAATCATGTTTTGCTTAATCTTAGTATTTACCTTCTATGAAATAACATGAACTTCTTATTGGATGTGTTAGATTTATTTGATTTTTTTTAGTACTTTGTATCTTTTGCTTTATGCATTTAATGTAATTAGTAAAACTACATTAATTTTAATTAATAACTAAAAATCTACTACTCTTAAAATATTGTACTTGATACCATTATAAAAAAAACTTTATTATAATTGTGTGGAATATAAAAAACTTTTATTACTTTTTAAAAAAATCTACCTTATTTTAAAATATAAAAATAACATAATATAAAATAGGTTTTGTATACACTTTCTATAAAGTTTCAACTCAAATTTTTTATTAAATAATATAAAATAATATCCATAATTTTAATACTAAATGGTAAATTATATCAATGGTATACTTTGGAGTCTTTGGCTTCAAAGAGATAGGCATCTAATATTTACTGAAATTCCAGTTATGGAGACATTTGTTCTCTAAGTTGCAATTGATCAGACGAATGACAACCCCATTGTCACGTCACTAAGTGTCGACACATGGTAGCAAAAAAATACACGGGCAATGGAGAGAAATAGGGAGCCGATCAGTTGATAACAGAGCCCACACAACTGATCTCTAAAGTCTTATTTTTCTTTCTCAACTTTTAGTGCCATGACATATTATCAGAAACCCCACGTTACGTGAGTGGATGTCACCCTGAAAGTAACACGTGAGTGGTTTGTCTCAATTTCTAAATTAAAATAACACGTGGCGTGTATTTTAAAATGAAGTGATAAATATAATTCCAATGGCCAACTTTATAGACCTATATTGACATACAATAATTTCATTTGATATGCGTACTTTCAAATCTATCAATAATAATATAATTTCATTTGATATGCGTACTTTCAAATGTATTGGTCATCGTCTTATTTCGTCAATAATTTCACCCTCTCATCCGAGTACTGACAATACTGAACACTGTTGCCACAAGTAACACTGCAGAGGCCGCTGCAATAAATTCGCTGTAATAATAGTGGTAGATGAGTTGAACCTTCAATTCAGTGTTTTATTTCTTGTACTGCGTAGGACTCTATCTGGACTGAGGAATAAGGATTAGCATTTGCCATGAAGAAGAGGGCAACAAATATTTCGTATGCTATTAATGCTTGTAAGACAGTACCATACAGTACGTATGCCAATGGCCTAGCACAATAATTTCATTTGATATGCGTACTTTCAAATCTATCAATAATAATATAATCAACCCGCTAAAATATACATTATACATTCTATCGTCTTTCCCACTCTAATTCGCCCTGCCGCGGCCAGGTATACGGTAAGTTTTTGACTACCGTATTATTTAGCGTTTGACTAAAAATTAAAAATCTAAATTTAAAGTGAACATTACACCAGCAAAAATATTTATTTTTGTTAATACATTATTTTGTATTTTCTTAATTTCTATTGGTCTTCGTCCTATTTTGCAATAATTTCACCCTGTCATACTAGCACGGACAATACTGAACACTTGCTACAAGTCACATGCAATGAATACTATCATAATGGAGGATGTGGACAGAGTACTATGTAATAAATTCGTTGTGATAATAGGGCTTGGCTTTTCTTATTTCTGTGACTATAGAAAAGTAAATGCTGCTTGACATGCCAGACATTTATCTCTCCAAGCTGCTATCTCTATTCGCGTGCTGTCACTCTCAGAGGGCGAGAGCTAAATGCCTGGCATGTCAGGGAGCATTTACTTTTCTATGGTCGTAGAAATAAGAGTTTCCAATAATAATGGTAGATAAGTTGAACTTTCAATTCAATGTTTTATTTCTTGTACTGTGTAGGACTATATCTGCACTGAGGATGAAGAAAAAGATACATTTCAGAAAATTATGTGCATTGTGTTACAGTAACTTTTTCTACCTATAACTAATTCAGTGATGAATACTGAATACTACCATAATGGAGGATGTGGACGGAGTACTATGTAATAAATTTGCTGTGATAATAGTGGTAGATAACTTGAAGATAAGAGTTTCCAATCATAGTGGTAGATAAGTTGAACTTTCAATTCAACTTTTTATTTCTTATACTGTGTAGGACTATATCTGCACTGAGGATGAAGAAGAGGATACATTTTAGAAATTTATGTGCATTGTGTTACAATAACTTTTTCTACCTATAACTAATTCAGTGATGAATACTACCATAATGGAGGATGTGGACGGAGTACTATGTAATAAATTTGTTGTGATAATAGTGGTAGATAACTTGAAGTTTCAATTCAGTGTTTTATTTCTTGAACTGCCTAGGACTATATCCCTCCGATTATTTATTCATTGAATAAAAATTAAAAATTAGAATCAAAAGTAAACAATAGAAAAGTAAAAATGTTTATTTAAAAAAAAAATTATTTTGTATTTTTTTAAAATTTTATTGGACTTTGTTTTATTTCCAAATGATTTCACCTAGAATACTGCTGGCACAAATCACATCTAGCAGATGCAACAATGAATAAGACTAGCATGGACAATGTAGAGGGCTTAATCTGTAATAAATTGGTTGTGATGATAGTGGTAGATTCATACATTATGCTCCAATTTTTATTTATCCATGAGCATGGTAGAAATATAAAGTGCTACATTCTCATGTTGGAGAATCACATCCCATAGATTGTGCTAAAAGAAATGTTTGACAAGGTGGAGGCCGCTGAAATGTTTGACAAGGTGAAGGCGGCTTTAGTGGCACGTTGGCAAACATTAATTTGTGCCAAAATACAATCAATTACTTGTGTTTCCATTAGACATAACCCCTAACACATTCATTGATTATAAGCTTAGCAAGAAGACACCCAAGATGACACATCCACATCGGCTTGGTTGCATGCATGCAATAGTAACGTTCTAGAAAAGACGACAAGAAATTGTATGAATTTCCAAAAAATTTCAAATAGCATAAGTATTGTTGATAATGATAATAGACTTTACTATTTTCAGAAAACTACATAGTACAAAAGGTACGTTTAAAAGAAATTTATTAAAATTTAAATTAATTTATATTATTTTGCATTATTAATTACAATAAATTTAATAATTTTAAAAACTTATTATATATAAAATTTTGAAGAAATATGATAATGAAAATTAAGAATAAAATGTGGAACACATACTATGTTATGTCTTTGTGAAAATTATAAAAAAATAAAAAAAATTAAGATAAATTTTAATAATTTCATAAATGTTACATTATATATACATTTCATAAATGTTACATTATATATACATATATTAGGATATAAATTACAATTTTTATAAAAAGGATTAGAAATTAATCTGGTTCGTTGATTACTCAACGAGAAGATTATAAGAAGGATTTTTATGGAAATTTGGAATACACATCGAGTGAGATCAAGAGATCGATTTCTCAAGGGAGTAGCGCAACAATTGCACGAGAAGTTATCGAGGATATTTTTTGGAGTGAGGGGCAGGGATAGTTTTTCGAAGGAATTTTTTTTCTAATCCGGAGAGTGCAAGGCAGAGAGGGCAGAGAGTAACTCAGAGAGGCAACACAGAGCTTCAGAGGGAGTCCATAATTCTACTGGGTAACAATCGAGATCTAGTGTCGGAGCCGGGGTATGAAACCGGGAGACCAGAGGGCTGAAGTTTCCAGCTAGCAGGAGGTCAAGAGGTGGTGCAACGCAGTCCCAGTAGCAGTGACGCAGTAACTGCGTAGGTGTGACACAGTGCTACGCAGAGGCTCATATCTAGTGCAGATCAGTGCCAAATTTTCCAATGACAGGGTGAGATCATCTCATTATCTTTTGTCCATTTAGATCTCTGTATAGGATTTCCAGTTTGGGCATCCGAAGAATTGTATTCATAAACTACTGCATAATAATACAAACCCTCAACCGCTACACCGGTTTTCCCACATTGGGTTTTTTTCCAGGGACATTTGTCCAAAAACAACGATTTCACTTGTGCGTGTGTTATTTCTTCTTGCTCAGTTCTTGTTTCTGCATATAATTTAATTAGTGAAGGATGCAGTCGTATTTACTTCGATATTTACAATGTAACATAGTAAATAACTTGCATGAATTAACAAGAAGGAGAAGTAATATAAATTTGCTGCAGTAGGGGATTTAGGTCTCCAAATTTTCACATGGTTTCAGAGTGCAAGTGAAGCAAGAGAGTAGACCAGAAGAGCCCAATGTTGAAGAGAAGGAGGGAAATCGAAGTGCTGCGTAGGCAACAGATTGAATCCCTAGAGGGATTGCACAGTCCAGGCCAAGAGGGCAAGATTCTCGAGGAAAATCTCTCTCTGAGTGAGTTGATAGAGAGGTAAGATTTCTAGTTCGTGAATGGTTAGTGGCAGAGGGAGCAGTGTAGCAACAGATTTCGTGCAGAGCAGTCTTCAGGGGGGACGTAGTTTTCTGCAGTGTTTGTTGGGTCAGGAAAGCGACAGAAGAAGGAATAAGGCACTTTTTGAGGGGATTTCTTCCTCAGTGAATTCCGAGCTAAGGAATTATATTTCTCAATTAGTGAGCAACAGTAGCAAGAAGTAAATCTACTAACTCCATTAGGGAGTGCATAGGCCAACCTAGCAGTTGTGCAGAGGAGAGAGGAAGCAGTTCAACTTTTTGTTGGCTAAGATGGTAGATAATGGACTGAGAGATCAAGATTGATTGGACGGAGCATCCAACTATGTGATCTGGAAGGCTAGGATCTGCTGCCTTCTAGATGAGCATGATCTCAAAGCCTATGTCGATAGTGTGGTAGTTGAACCTATCGATGTAGATCCGCTCAAGAAGTACAAGGCTGAGATGGTGAAGGCCAAGCGGTTGATCCTCAACAAAATGAGGGATCATGTTGTATGTCACATTGCTAACAAAGGGACGACCAAAGAGATGTGGGATGCCTTGGCAACTTTGTATCAAGGATATTCCGAGCAGTGGAAGATGTACTTGGAGGAGAAAATGAGATCCACAAGGATGCAGAAGTATGAACACATTGATCCGTTCCTATCGAAGCCTTAAGAAGTCTGAGATCAGTTGGGAGTTGCAGGATCAGTGCCTCAGCCTACATAGATGGTGAGGTTGGCGCTGAATTTAGTCTCAAAAGAATGGAAAGTATTTGTCTAGAGTATCCTTGGCAGAGAGAAATTGCCGGATTGGGAAGGGATGTGGGTCGCTCTTCAACAGGAAGAGGTGAGGCGAGTCTTAGTCAAATAAAAACTTGAAGGCAACAATAGTAGTGGGATGAAGCCCAAGGAGGAGGAGGAGAATGCAACCCTTGCATCAAAGGGGCAACAGGAGCAGCAGAGGCGAAAGGAGGATGTATCTAAGATCAAATGTTTCTGGTGTGGTGAATTTGGTCACTACGCTACACAGTGTCCTCTTAAGAAGAAGGACAAGGACGAGAAACATGATCCGCAGGCTGCAACCGCAAGGATCGAGGAGGAGTTTTCCATGATTGCCCAGATACCTCCAGGGGAGAGGTGGGGTGATGTAGTATTGTAGTTCGAAAGAACTGCAGATGGGTAGGATCCATGAGGAATCCACCTCTTAGATCAATACCTTGCTACGGGAGCCCATATTAGAAGTCACAGGATGAACAAGTGTCAATTGGTGCAGAGGAATGCTAGAGTGACAGTTGCAGTGGCTAGGAGCACTAGAGAATGAACAATGTAGAGCAGAGTTGAAACAATGCAGATTCAACAACAACGTAGAGACTTCAGAGGGTCAGTGCGGAGACTAGAAGCAGTCAAAACTCCAACAATAGATGCATCACACTGAACACCTTTGGTTCAGTGTTTTGGATGTTTTTCTGTTGCAAAAACAACAAAGTTGCAGTGCAGATGCAGTTGGTAGCAGCACAGATGCAGCATTTGCACAGTAGTTGGTGGGAAGTGATGTCATACATGATCAACGTAGAGGGAGATGTTACAGAGTTAGGGTGATGCTTCAGCAGGTTGCATTACTAGAGCACATTCCTCGCTAAGAGGGAGTGTTGATTTATGGTAGCATCAGATGTGCTCTAAGCCTCAAAATGTGTAGGGAGGCTAGGACACATGTATTCCAGAATACCCAGAAATCATTTTGGGAAATTCCACTCGGAGACAATTTTATTAAAATAATTAATTATTTTTAATGGATGCCTAAGTCTAAACTTAGGAAATTAAAATAATTTAAGGGTATTAATAAAATTGGGTGTGAATCTTTTAGAAGAAGATGATGATCGAGTCAATATGATCTGAGCCATTGATTAGAATTTAATCTGGATCATTGATCACTCAACGAAAAGATTATAAGAAAGGCTTCGATGGGCATTTGGAAGACACATCGAGTGAGATCAAGAGATTACGATATTTATAGTGTAACACAATAAATAACTTGCATGAATTAACAAGTAGGAGAAGTAATATCATTTTGCTGCGGTAAGGGATTTGGGTCTAGAAATTTTCACACTTAGTGTATACTTTCTATGAAATAGCATGAACAAGACTTCTTATTGGATGTGTTAGATTTCTTTTTATGCTTTGTATACTTTGTTTTAGGCACATGAAACATCTTTTTGTATTGATGTAATTAATAAAACCACAATAATTAAAAATAAAGACTAAAAATGCAATACTCTTAAAAATATTATATTGAATACCATTATTAAAAAAACTTTATTATAATTGTGTTGAAAATAAGAAAAACTCTTATAACTTTTTAAAAAAATCTATCTTATTTTAAAATATGAAAATAACATAATATAAAAATATTTAAAATAACATAATATAAAATATTTTTTATATGCACTTCATATAAAAATTCAACCCAATTTATTTTATTAAATAATATAAAATAATATCCATAATTTTTATACTAAATTGTAAATTATATCGATGGTAAGACATAAGCATCTAATATTTACTGAAATTTCAATTATACAGCCATTTGTTCTCTAAGTTGCTTAAACTCGTAAAATATGTCACAGCTGATTAAACGAATGACAACCTCATTGTCACGTTGACACATGATAGCAAAAAACACGTTACAGACATTGGAGAGAAATAGGGAGCCGATGATTTGATAGCAGAGCCCACACATCTAATCTCTAAAGTCTTATTTTCTTAACTTTTTAGTGGCATGACATATATTATTAGAAGCCCCACGCTGCATGAGTGGATGTCACCTTGAAAGTAACACGTGAGTGGTTCTCTCAATTTCTAGATTAAAATAACACGTGGCCTGTATTTAAAACGTGAGTAAACACCACTTTTTTAAATTTGCTTGAAACGAGATGTTCAAGTTTTTTCCATGATTGTGTAGATTCATGTACGACCTTAATGAACTCCAGCGAGGTTTGATTAGATATGTTTTTCCTATACCATTTTTTTTATTATACTACCAGGAAAAACAAGCTTGAATTTTAAATAGCTTTGAAATTTCTAAATATTTTATAAAATTTATTTAAGTTTTGAAAAAATAAATATTTTGAAAATCAAAAATAAATTTGAATTTTATTATTATTATTTTAATTTTTTTTTGATGAAATGACTAATTTCATAGTGTTTAAAATTGAATTGTTAGAAAAAAATTATTTAAAAAACAAGAAATAAAAAAAATTGTATTCAACCAAGGTTGATAATATTTGATAAAGAGTGCATTTATCAAATCTAAATATTTATGAAAATGAATTATTGTATAAAGTACCAAACCAAGTGTCATAGTATTTAAAGTGTGCACCTATCAAATATAGTTTGCTATTTATTTTTAATAATAAAAATATACAAAACAATAAATATAGTCATTCATAATTATAATATATAGTTTTTAATTTCACAGTTTTAAAATTTTTAATTAATAATTGGATAAGGAATTTAATATAAGATAAATAAGTATATATAAAAATATTTATTTAATTAATTTGTTTTCATAAATCATTTAGATTTTCCTTTTAAATATAATTTATCTATAATTAATTTATTTAGACAATTTTTTATTTTATTTAATTTTTTATGTTTTTATATAAAAATATTGATGTTGGATTTCAAAATTTATATATTTATATTTTTTAAAAAATTTTAAATAATAATAATAATTTAATTTTAAGAGATATAAATATGATATGATATGTAAGACTATCTTAAATTGGGGTTTATGACTACTATGTGTGTGTGGTTTTGGAGGCTTTTAACTCTATAAACATTAAAATTAATCTAAAGTAATTATCAATTACTTTTTACATAAGAAGTAGGTATTAAGCATCAATGTTGCATATTACACTTGTTTATTTTGTTTTTAGAAATGAGATCTTCAATTTTTTCCTACGATTGAGTAGATTCATCCGCGATCTTAATGAACTCTAGCTAGGTTTGATTGGACACGGTTCTCATCAACATAAACTTGAGTAATGCAGATAAAATCAAGAGGATTGTTAATATAACATAGATATGCAAGAGCGATTGGATAAGTAGAGGTTCTTGCAATCATCTAGATATGTTCCAACTATGCATGGAATCTCTTCTGAACTTCAAGGTTTAGCATTAATTTTGACATGGTTCAGTTCGTCCTTTCACACGGTATCTATGTATTCACAAGTATGACAATGATGAGTTAAAATGGTTTAGGATGCGAAGTAAATGGTTGCCCTAAACATCAATCAATATTATGAAACATTACAACAATCTATACTAAATAATAAAAAATTACATATGTAAACACAATTAAAACCAAGTGAAAAGTAAATGCCTTAATTATTAAGGTTATAATATTAATACTAATAATCTAATTTTAAGGTTACATCTAAGTCATAAGCAAAATTGGTATATATGAAATCTTGTTTGTTCGACGAGAGATGAAAACTTAGAAATTTAAAATATCTCAAAAAAAAACTTAACATAAACTTTTTCTAACTATAACTAACTAGATGTGGATCATGTTACAATATTAGATAAACCAATTTCCATGTTAAGTCATCACCTATTTAATATTCTTCATATTTTGTATTTAACATTAGAGAACATATATTTGAGCTTTTCCTTCATTCCCCATCCTTCAACCATAGGTTATATAGTTCCCAATGTGATGTTTTTTCATAGACATCATTTGTATTTGACATTATTTTGTTGTGCGAGGACCTAAAATTGCTTAACCATTGTAAGGGTTCCTCCTCCTTCAATTTTAGATTTCCAGAATTTTGATATTTTCTCTGTAAACCTTAATGTAAATCTTTCAAATAAATATTCCACTATCTCTTCCGACATGGCCAGTAATAAAACTTGCCAAAATTGTTCTAAATTGCTTTGCGACCATCTTCCCAAATGCTTGACATCTTTCCATGTTCTCTATACTCATATAATTTTGACTCTTGAATTTGTTGAGCACACACTTGTCCTTTGGAAGGGGGGTTGCGGGGTGGCTGAATCAATGTAAGAAGATTTTCACTTATTTAAACTTTCTTGAACCATAAGAAAGGAATCACATATGGCATTTATCAATTACATAACATGTAACACAAGATTGATGTGGAAACCATTTTTGGAGAAAACCACAAAATTCCTTTTTATAATTCTTTGTAGGAAACAACCTACTATTACAAATATTTGTAGGCACCAAACAAATTTTCTAGATCTTCGTAGACATTAATCCCCACTACTAAGAACCAACTTAGCAAGACACAAGAATCTCTTTATTTATGCAACTTACCAACCTACAAATACCTTCTTCAAGATTGATTTCCTAAAAAAAACACCAAATTTTCTTTCCTCTTCTTTATATTTACTCATTAATGTGCTAGGTGAACGTTATGGTCACTTTCCCAAAACTTGTTGATTTTTTGTCTCTTCCTAAGAGAAAACTTGTATAGCATGCCATGTGTCCAATTCTTTATATCCAATTGTGAAATTTATATCTTAGTCACTTCAGTATGTCTCCTCATATCTATGAAAATTCCATAGTTTGAGATGTGCCAAAAAAAGAACTATAGCAAAAATGTCATGATCGCTCTTTTGAAATTGATTTCAAGACCATTCACAAACCATAACTTATACAATGTATATCTAAGGAATTATAGTGAATGAAAATATGATTTTTTAGGATATGTACCTTGAGTATTTTTTCTTAATATTCTCAAAATCTCATGGTATAATTCTTCATAGAAAGTAAACTATAGCAAAAGTTTCAAGTTCGCTCATTTAAAACTAATTTCAAGACCATTTACAAAAAACAAAGCTACCAACTTAATGAAAACTATACCAAGTTCTCTTTTTTCAAAGGTCACAACAAATCATGATTTTCATGCCGATTTTGAAAACTGTTGATAACATCAACCCTTATTTTTGTGGAACACATTTTCGACACTTTAAATTTTCTTATGTATTAAGTATGGGCATTTTTTTTTAAATGTTAATGATTTTCATGTCGATTTTGAAAAGTTTTGATGCAAGATCAACCCCCTTTTTTTGGGTTTATTTTTGATACTTTACATTTTCTTATATATTATGGATACATTTTTTTAAATGTTGGTTATTTAACATTTTTTCAAGTAATCTTCTTCTTCTTATTATTCTTTTTTTTTGAGATATTTGTTTTTTTAAGCGTTTTCCAACTTTGTGTTTTTTGGTTTTTATTTTTATTTTTTTAAAAGAAATTTTCAATTATTTTGAAAAGTAAGGATTTCTTTTAACAAGGTCAATATTTTGAAGTTATGATTTTCTATATGTTCATGTATTATTAATTAATATTTCAATATACATCAAATACTTGTCATTGAAAAAGTAATAATTTTAAACATTTGACATAAAACCACACATTTTGAGTATATATATAAATACAAAAATACGGAACTTTTCCGTTAAAATGACACATCAAATATATTATTTTTATGAGAAAATTTGAAAAAAAAAGTTTAAAAATAACTTTCTTTATGAATTTTATGTCTAAGAAATAATAATGTTAAAAGTTAAGTTGTTGTTGTTGTTGTTTTTTTTTTTTTCTAAAAATGATTCACATAAAAATTTAAGTAAAAAAAACCAATAATAAAAATATTAAAGATATAACAATAATAACTGAATTTTTATCTTTACCATAAAATCTTAAAGTTGAAACATTACAAGTATACTTATGAATAGTTCTCAAAATTGAGCTTGATTTTCAAGCATAACTTAAATTTAATTAACAATATCATATAATTCATATTCATTATCTTCAAGAGCTTCATTATAATTTTCTTTCGTAGTATTATGTGCTTTTATTTTGTCATCTTCCTATCTTGTTTGATCTTTGATGTCCACAAATATATTGAAGTATCTCTTTCCAATCATTCCATCTACAATGACTGAGGTTCTTTTGTTTTTTTTCCCACACGTGACTCATTAAAATCCTCTTTGTTGAAACCAACTTCTTGCATTACATCTAGAAGAATTTTAATTACATTATTTCTTTGTTAAATAAAATTGCATCACAATGAGCCTTTTTCAGTTGTTATGCAATTTCTTATTTTTTGTAGGCAACATACTAGTCTCATACTTAATTATCAATTTCACAAAAAATAATAAGCAAATTAGTATAAACACATAAAAAACAAAACAAAAATATTGAATCTTTATTCTAATTGCTTTATTCTACCCTTAGCTCTGCTATGGGTGGTAAGGGGGCATGTTATAGAATGACTTGAATCTCATCATCTAGAGTGATTTTGACAAATGCAAGATAATTACATTAAATTCATTTAAGTGCTTCGTAACTAAAGCACCTTCTATCATCTTGAGATTATATAATTTATTCATCAACTGTTTCCATAGACTTTTGGCTATCTTCTCCTCAGCCACATTGAAGTACACATTCTTTGTCAAGTACTGCAAAATTTTAGAAATGGATTTCCTATCTAACTTCCTCCTATGTTCACATGTCATCATTGAGGTTTTCATTGCGACTCCCTTAATCGACAAACATTGATCCTTCAAGATCAATATATACTCCATTTGAGATTTCCACATGATGAAATTAACCCCATTAAGCTTCTCCATATCACTCATTACAGACTCCATATTTCTCAATAGGCCTAGCAACAAAAAACAAAATCTGATTCTAGTTGTTAAAAAATAGCAAAAAATATAATATTTTTGATAAAAATAAATAAAAATAAACAATGATTGAGAACCACAACATGAGATGTTTAAGTGTAAAACTTAGCAGTGTATGAGAAAACCCACAAGGAAATAGAAGATTTCTTTCTATATTCAAGAAGAATTCTTCATCTAATCGAGGAGAAGTTTTCATTACATTTTAGAAGTCTTCTCTATGTTCAAGAAGAATATTGGAGAGAAAAAAAAAAATTACAAATATTTACATTCTCGCTCAACCACATTTGAACTCACACTTAAATACTTCCACGCATAAGTTAAATATTTGCATACACTCTTAAGTATATTTGCATTCACACTTAACAAAAATTACTTTTAACATTATTTTACATTTCATAACAATCAACCTTGATCCATCTTAATTAGAGATCTACCAAACCTCAAGAGATTAAATCTCTTTTCACTCTTAAAGAGGTTTATACTTCAAGAGATCTTAATTATATTTGAATTGACACTGAACAAAAATCACTCTCTAAATTTACCAAGCCCCAAGAAAGACTAAATCTCTTTTCACTATAAAAGAGGTTTGTACCTCAAGAGATTTAAATCTCTTTTCACTCTAAACATGTTTGTACCTCAAAAATATGTGATCCATGACCCTTACCAGAATCCCTTCTACCATAATTTTTTTAGTGAAAATCTAATCCACTACCTCTTAATAACAAAACTGACTCAACCAATTAACCTAAATCTTTAGATTTAATTATAATTATTAATTTTAATTATTATTTCTTATTTTATTATTTATTTTTTTAAAATTTACACATTAAATATTTTTTTTAATAATTATTTCTTTTTTTTATATAATTTGAATTAGTAGATGTAAAAACACATTTCGCACTCTCTGCTCTCAAGAAAAATAGATAGAGTAAACTCCGATCTCTAACCAGTTATATATATATTTAGTATACTATTCCTAAATAGATTGAGTGAAATACCCGTTATTATATATATCGATCATGTAACCATTCCTATACCTAAATAGATTGAGTGGAATATTTATAATTTTTGATATTGGATTGTTAAGCGTGAAGTCAAATTTATCTAGGATTTTGGAATGTAAAATCACTCACATACACAAGATTTTAGATTCTTTTCTGCTTTTATAAATTTGTAATTTTTCTAGCCAATCTCTATACTTCTCATCACTTTCGGTTTGGTTTTCATCGTGGCTGAGCAGGCTGAGAAGGAACATGTCGCTCTGCGGCCGTTTTTCTGGCCAATCTCTATACTTCTCATCACATTCGGTTTGGTTTTCATCGTGGCTGAGCAGGCTGAGAAGGAACATGTCTTTCTGCGGCCGTCGTGACAATGGCCCTTTATACCGATCTGGCATACCCCGGATACCGAATGGTCTGATAGATCGCAAGCCGAGAGCTTATAAGCCGCATGCGATTTCTCTTGGCCCTTTACATTTCGGTCCTTCACAGTTCAGTGATTCCCACTTTGAAGACCATGTAAAAAAGAAAGAACAGCTCCTCCTGGACAGATTTTCCTACGGAGTCAGCCATTTAAATACGCTGGTTGCCAGCATAACCAGCAAGGACAATCTTCGTATTCGGCAATGGTATGGCATCCGCGATTCTGAAACTTTTCTGGAACCACAGAAGTTGGGTCGGATGATGGCTCTAGATGGCATATTCCTTTTGAAATTCTTGAGGTATGCGTTTCCTTCTCAGTCTAGATTTCTCCCCATTACATTCATGCATTCCATTAGTTCAATTAATCTATAGATCCACAATATATTGATGAATTAAATTAGTTAAGATCAGTCCATTCAATTATTAGTAAGCCAGAGCTAAGATGGATGTACTAGCTTTTTATATCTGTTTCTGATGGTTTTAGATAGATGGACTACCTTATTTCTAGTTTTTCAATTGAAAATATGGTAACTAAAGGTACAATGTTTTAATTTTTTACCGGTTTTTTTAATTCAGGGAGATCTCCCTGTTGGACTATGAGGGATCTACCTCCTCTTTTAGGGAACAGGGATACGCATTAACAAATCAAGAAGTTCTCGAAGATATTCTGAAGCTGCAAAATCAAATACCCCTCTTTACCTTAAAGACGATCATCCAATGGGAGGAACAGAAGGAAGGTGAAGAAAAGGAGATGCCGCCTGGCATAATACCTGAAGCCCGACGAGGTACAAAGCAGGACCTCGACATAATTCTAAAAGAAGCTTGGCACCGTCTGTCCCCTTTTGTCCAGGTGGAACCGCGTATATTTCCTGGCGAGGATGCACATATTTTAGGATTTGTATATGAAAATATTTTGGGACAGGGCACAGATCTTACCCAATACGGTGGAGGGGGGAATAAAAAGCAGAGACTCCCTGAAAGAGCGGGACTTCTGGATAAGAAAGGAGTGAAGTTCGCTGCCTGCGCTGGGCCACTTCACAAAATTCGTTTCGATCGCATCAAGGGGACGTTGCACTTACCCACGATTGAAATCAACGAAGGAACAGACGCTGTTATGAGAAATTTGATGGTATTCGAGTTATTCGGTTGCAAAGGCCAAGCGAAACCAATGAAGTGCTATGTGGAATTGATGGACCAGTTGATCAACACTGCCGAGGACGTTGAAGTGCTGAGTAGATCTGGTATAGTCAACCATCACTTAGGCTCTGACCAAGAAGTGGCCGATATTTGGAATAAAATGAGGAAAGGACATGATCCAAATGGTAAATATGGACCAATCGACTCTGCTATTAATGAAGTCATAAATTTCAACAGAAGCTATAGAAGAATCTGGCGCTCTGAAAAAATGAAAATTTTCTTGGTGATTACAAATATATTGCAACTCCTTGCAAACTATTTTGCAATTCCTCTACCACTAGATATATTGCAAACTATTTTGCAACTCCTCCACCACTAAATCAATCGGCCCCATAACGTGAAATCCCGAAATAGCAGTAGCAATAGCTTCAGCTTCTGCCCTCTATTCAGTGGTCTATTCGGTATTAATGTATAGCTTCTGATAGGTATTAATGTGTCGTCCAGTATCCGGTGCCCTCTATAGCATCTGATAGATATTAATGTGTAGTCCGGCTATTCAGTGCTCTCTCATTTTTAGTAATTGGTTTAAGCTTATGTCAACTATGTTTATTGCAAATTATGTCAATGTCGATTGCAAATTCTGATGTAGATTGCAGCGTCAGACATCTAACGAACAGAGTGCGAACCCTGTGCCCGTTAGATGCACGCACTGCTTAATGGGTGACATGCCCCCTGTTTTTCAGTATGTATGGTTGCTTTTTTCTGTAATATTGAGAACGTTTATAAATAAAGCATTCCCTTGCCGAAGATCCTTTACTTTTTGATACTATACAAACAATAGAAATCAAAGAACTTGGAATCAAATCAAATAAACTTCAGACAAATCAAAGTCCTAATATGAAAAGGCACAAGCTCCCCTACTTTCCCATATGCCACATACAAGCAGCCAAAACATACCATCAAATCAAATAAACTTTAGAAAAATCAAAGTTTAGAGACAAGACGAGCATTATAGAAATAAATATTCATTGCAACCGTTTGATTTTGTATTTTAATAAAAAAACCAATTTTGGATAAAAATGACACGTCGAAGGTAGTTTTTAAAATTTTTTTGGTTGCTTAAATGAGCCCATAGAAAATAGCTCCATTGGCATTGTCATCTGCAGTTATATAGCCAGAATATTGGGCAAAATTCACATTTGAAAGCTGACTAGAAAGATAAAAGATCTTATCATTTTCTCCCATCAATTTCATTACTAATTCCATGTAATTTTGGATTACAATGTTACCAAAAGCATAAGCACAAATGTCGCATAAATTTTGATTATTCTATTGAGCCTTGCGCATCATATTCTGTTGTTACTATTTCTGTCAACACTCCAACAACAGTCTTAACACTAAAGATGGTAAGAGAACTGCAAGTGAAGATGGTAAAGTTACAGGAAATCCAGTACGAATAGAATAATAATTGGCACAATCAAAGAATGGCATTAGGATTACATAACTTTCTGAATGTGAGACTGCAAAATTTATTTGCTTATTTTTATTTTTTATCAAAATAATGAGTCTGAAATCATAAGTGAAATGAAATGTAATGTGGAGTCATTAATCTAATCTAACAAGGTTGTAACGAAGTTGGATACTACCTGCTGATTTTAAAGAACATTGTTAATAGCTAACAGCTTATGAAACCAGGACTCAAACTGCTTTTGCTGCTTCGCTTTGATGCCGGTGGATCCCCTGTGCCAAATTATGTTGAATCAAAGTTAAAGTAAAGGCAGAGGCAGCTGTTTACCACATATACCTAAGTCCAAAAGAACCTCCCTAGAAGATTCACAATCCAAACTTCACTAGGATAATTGCCTTTGACATCATTGAAGTTGGCCACTATGATCAAGATTACTTTTGGGAATCAAATTCACAAATTGTATGGAGCTAACTACCCAATGGGAATTGATCCCTACTCCCCCGCACCATATACCTCAATCAATGAAAAGAAAACTAGTAGGTCAACGACACACCGCCAGAGTCAGTTGCGAGTTGTGATAAACTTAAAGTTGGCAGAACGTAGAGGATGATTGTAAAGTGATAAAGGGCATTAGTAGTAGATTTTGAGGACGATTGTAAAGCTATGTTGCAGAGTTACTCGGGTACTTTTGATACACGGGAACGAGTATTTAGTATAAGAAGTATTGTTCAAATTTATAGGAACGTTAAGTTGGGAGTGGTAATAATATAATATTTAAAAATAAATAAAATAATTTATTTATTTCCATCCAAAACTTGCCAATCAAATTCCATTTTGCAAAAAAACATGTAAAAGATTGAACTTTGAAATATTGTCCAAAAAATAAAAATTTAATCCATTAACAATTTCTCAATCAAATTCCTTGCAGAACTCCCAAACTGGAAAAAAGGTTGTTATTATTGGATTATTAGGTGATTTCATGCAACGCCATATGTTAAATCATTGGTTTAATTCTTAGTCCTTGATGTAACCTTACCAATATTATATATATATTACATCGAATTATAATAAAGATAAGAAAAAATAAAATATATATTAATAGTAATTAAAAAAATTAAAACAATAGAGTTTAAATCCAATGTTATTTTAAAAAGAGTTTGTATAATAAAATTATAAATTTCCAAGTTAATATATATTTTATACTTAAATAAATATGAAAATATATATTATATACTTAAATAAATATGAAAATATATATTTATACAGTAACCTAGAGAGGCAACGCAAAGCTTCAGAGGGAGTCCATAATTCTACTGGATAACAATCGAGATCTAGTGTCAGGGCCGGGGTATGAAATCGGGAGACCAGAGGGCTTAAGTTTCCAGCTAGCAGGAGGTCAAGAGGAGGTGCAACGCAGTCCCAGTAGCAGTGACGCAGTAACTACATAGGTGTGACACAGTGCTAATCAGAGGCTCATATCTAGTGCAGATCAGTGCCAAATTTTCCAATGACAGGGTGAGATCATCTCACTATCTTTTGTCCATTTAGATCTCTGTATAGGATTTCCAGTTTGGGCATCCGAAGAATTGTATTCAGAAACTGCTGCATAATAATACAAACCCTCAGCTGCTACACCAGTTTTCCCACAATGGGTTTTTTCCGGGGACATTTGTCCAAAAACAACGATGTCACTTGTGCGTGTGTTATTTCTTCTTGCTCAGTTCTTATTTCTGCATATAATTTAATTAGTGAAGGATGAAGTCGTATTTACTTTGACATTTACAGTGTAACATAGTAAATAACTTGCATGAATTAACAAGAAGGAGAAGTAATATAAATTTGCTGCAGTAGGGGATTTGGGTCTCCAAATTTTCACATGGTTTCAGAGTGTAGGTGAAGCAAGAGAGCAAACAAGAAGAGTCCAATGTTGAAGAGAAGGAGGGAGATCGAAGTGTTGCATAGGCAACAGATCGAATCCCTAGAGGGATTGCGCAGTCCAGGCCAAGAGGGCAAGATTCTCGAGGAAAATCTCTCTCTGAGTGAGTTGATAGAGAGGTAAGATTTCTAGTTCGTGAATGGTCAGTGGCAGAGGGAGCAGTGTAGCAACAAATTTCGTGTAGAGCAGTCTTAAGGTGGGACATAGTTTTCTGCAGTGTTTGTTGGGTCAGGAAAGCGACAGAAGAAGGAATAAGGCAGTTTTTGAGGGGATTTCTTCCTCAGTGAATTCCGAGCTAAGGAATTATATTTCTCAATTACTAAGCAACAGTAGCAAGAAGTAAATCTACTAACTCCAGTAGGGAGTGCGTAGGCCAGCCTAGCAGCTGTGCAGAGGAGAGAGGAAGCAGTTCAACTTTTTGTTGGCTAAGATGGTAGATAATGGGCTGAGAGATCAAGATCGATTGGACGGAGCATCCAACTATGTGATCTGGAAGGCTAGGATCTCTTGCCTTCTAGATGAGCATGATCTCAAAGCCTATGTCGATAGTGTGGTAGTTGAACCCGTTGATGTAGATCCACTTAAGAAGTACAAGGCTGAGATGGTGAAGGCCAAGCGTTTGATCCTCAACAAAATGAGGGATCATGTTGTATGTCACATTGCTAGCAAAGGGACAACCAAAGAGATGTGGGATGCCTTGGCAACTTTGTATCAAGGATATTCCGAGCAGCGAAAGATGTACTTGGAGGAGAAAATGAGATCCACATTGATCTGTTCCTATCGAAGCTTTAAGAAGTTCGAGATCAGTTGGCAGTTGCAGGATCAATGCCTCAGCCTACATAGATGGTGAGGTTGGCGCTGAATTTAGTCTCAAAAGAATGAAAAGTATTTGTCTAGAGTATCCTCGACAGAGAGAAATTACCTGATTTGAAAGGAATGTGGGTCGCTCTTCAACAGGAAGAGGTGAGGTGAGACTTAGTCAAATGAAAACTTGAAGGCAACAACAGTAGTGGGACGAAGCCCAAGGAGGAGGAGGAGAATGCAACCCTTGAATCAAAGGGGCAACAGGAGCAGCAGAGGCGGAAGGAGGATGTATCTAAGATCAAATGTTTCTGGTGTGGTGAATTTGGCCACTACGCTACGCAATGTCCTATTAAGAAGAAGGGCGAAGACGAGAAACATGATCTGCAGGTTGCAACTGCGAGGATCAAGGAGGAGTTTTCCATGATTGCCCAGATACCTCCAGGGGAGAGGTGGGGCGATGTAGTATTGTAGTTCGAAAGAACTGCAGATGGGTAGGATCCATGAGGAATCCACCTCTTGGATCAATACCTTGCTACGGGAGCCCATATTAGAAGTCATAGGATGGACAAGTGTCAATTGGTGCAGAGGAATGCTAGAGTGACAGTTGTAGTGGCTAGGAGCACTAGAGATTGAAAAACGCAGAGCAGAGTTGAAAACATTGCAAATTCAACAACAACGTAGAGACTTCAGAGGGTCAGTGCAAAGACTAGAAGCAGTCAGAACTCCAACAATAGATGCATCACACTGAACACCTTTGGTTCAGTGTTTTGGATGTTTTTCTGTTGCAAAAACAACAAAGTTGGAGTGCAGATGCAGTTGGTAGCAACACAGATGCAGCATTTGCACAGTAGTTGGTGGGAAGTGATGTCATACATGATCAACGTAGAGGGAGATGTTACAGAGTTAGGGTGATGCTTCAGCAGGTTGCATTACTAGAGCACGTTCCTCGCTAAGAGGGGGTGTTGGTTTATGGTAGCATCGGATGTGCTCTAAGCCTCAAAATGTGTAGGGAGGCTAGGACACATGTATTCCAGAATACCTAGAAATCGTTTTGGGAAATTCCACTCAGAGACAATTTTATTAAAATAATTAATTATTTTTAATGGATGCATAAGTCTAAACTTAGAAAATTAAAATAATTTAAGGGTATTAATAAAAATGGGTGTGAATCTTTTAGAAGAAGATGATGATCGAGTCAATATGATCTGATTCATTGATTAGAATTTAATTTGGGTCGTTGATTACTCAACGAGAAGATTATAAGAAGGACCTCGATGGGCATTTGGAAGACACATCGAGTGAGATCAAGAGATCAGTTTCTCAAGAGAGAAGCATAGTATTTGCAACGAGGAGATTTCTTGTAGTGAGGGGCAGGGATGGTTTTCTAGAGTAAGTTTTTTCTAATCTATAGAGTGCAAGGCAGAGAGAGCAGAGAGTAGTCTGGAAAGGCAGCGCATAGCTATGTTGTGGCAGTGCAGAGCTTCAGAGGGAGTCTGTATTTCTACCGGGGAACAGTTGGGATCTAGTGTCGGAGCCGAGGTGTAAGACCCAAAGGCCAAAGGGTCAAAGTTTCCAGCTAGCAGGAGATGAAGAGGAGGTGCAGCACAGTCCGAACAACAGTGACGTAGTTATTGCATAGGTGTGATGCAGTGTTGCGCAGAGGCTCATCTCTAGTGCAGATCCATGTCGGATTTTCCAGTGACAAGGTGAGATCATCTCGCTATCTTTTGTCCAGTTAGATATCTGTATAGGATTGCCATTTTGGGCATTTGAAGAATTGTATTCAGAAACTACTGTATAATAATACAAACCCTATTCACGTGCTGGAGAGAGAAGGCGAATGCTATTTCCCTCACATGTCAGAAGGCATTTATATTGCTATAAGATTGGAAATAACATTCACCCACATCTAATCTTTAAAGTCTTATTTTCTTAACTTTTTAGTACCATGACATATATTATTAAAACCCCCACGTTACGTGAGTGGATGTCACCTTGAAAGTAACACGTGAATGGTTCTCTCAATTTCTAAATTAAAATAACACGTGGGGTGTATTTTAAAATAACAATGAAGTGATGAGATAATTCCAATGGCCTACCTTTCAAGTCCATATTGCCAACTTTATAGAGCTATATGGGGGGACAATAATATCATTTGATATGCGTACTTTCGAATCTATCACTAATAATATAATCACATGGATTTTGACTTTATATAGAAATATATAAAAGTTAAAACATATATTCTATGCTCTTTCCCACTCTAATTCGATTTCTATTTCTACGGATTGTTTGGGTTATTGTCATGTAAAAAATATTCATTTATGGCTTTTGGTTGTAACCCACTTTTTAAACTTGTCTATGGTCCAAGCGAAAATGTGATTAAACAATATGCTGCATCGTAAAACGTGAGTAAATACCACTTTTTCAAAATTTGCTGGTAGAAACGAAATGTTCAAGTTTTTTCCACGATTGTGTAGATTCATGTACGACCTGAATGAACTCCAGCTAGGTTTGATTAGATATGTTTTTCAAATACCATTTATACTACCAGGAAAAACAAGCTTGAATTTTCATTAGTTTTGAAATTTCTAAATAATTTTATAAAATTTATTTAAGTTTTGAAAAAATAAATATTTTGAAAATCAAAAATAAATTTGAATTTTATTATTATTATTGTAATTTTTTTGTTGATGAAATGACTAATTTCATAGTGTTTAAAATTGAATTGTTAGGAAAAAAATTATTTAAAAAACAAGAAATCAAAAAAATTGTATTCAACCAAGCGTGATAATATTTGATAAAGAGTGCATTTATCAAATCTAAATATTTATGAAAAT